>WOXC01008103.1:0-247681 GCA_011680675.1 Gymnobelideus leadbeateri
TGTATACTGACTTGCTTATCTTCCTTTTAAAATAAAATTCTTTAAAATATATAAATACCATGATTAATACTATTTTGCATATAATTGGGAGATAAGATGTGCAGGCAATGGGGCTCAGGGATTCACCTTGCCCTACTGGAAAAGTCGAAGGGGGTATGGGAGAAGAGAGGGGAGAGAGCAGATTGGATGAGGGGAGATCTTGTGGGACTGCTATTCTTGGGTGGTGGGTAGTGGAAAAATGGGGAAAAATTGTAACTCAAAATCTGACGGAAATGAATGATGTAAACCAGAATTTAATAAAGCATTTGGAAAATAAACAAAAAAACAAAACAAAACAAAACACTAGAGACCATAAGAAAAAATGGAGCTTTTCCTTTTGGGTATTTTTTTTTTTATTTTAAACTTAAATACAAAATAAAAAAGAAAGAAATACAAAACAAAAATAATGCAAAGTAAGAAAAGGAAAAAAAAAAGCATTACCATCTGCACAACAGAAGGTGAGAGGGGATCAAAAATATACAGAAAGAAATTTCCATTTCAACAAATCCCATATAATAAATATCAAAAAAAAAAGAAAAAGAAAAGGTATAGGATCAAAGTAGGGAATAGACCAAGTGGGAGGTGGGATAGGAGTGAGGGAAATATAGTCAGTCTTTTACAATATATACAATATATATTTTATACAATATATACAAATATATATTGTATACAATACAATTGTATATTTTACAATATACAATATACAATATTGTATATTGTATATACAATATATACAATAGATATATTGTATGGTAATGTTTTTCATAGCTAAACATGCACAACATATACTGAATTTCTTATCTTCCCAGTATGGGTGGGTGACAAGGAGGAAGGAAATGAATCTGGAATTCAAAGTTTTAAAATCAAAATTTTAAAAATGTATAAATACTATTATTAATACTATTTTGCATATAATTGGGAAATAAGATGTACAGGCATTGGGGCACACCTTGCCCTACTGGGAGAGTTGAGGGGGGTATGGAAGAAGATATGGGAGAGAGCAGATTGGATGAGGGGATATCCTGTGGGACTGCTGTTCTGGAGCGGGGGGGCAGGGAAAAATGGGGAGAAAAGTTGTAACTCAAAGTCTGGGAGAAATGAATGATGTAAACCACAATTTAATAAAGCATTTGGGGAAAAATGTGCCTCTTCTATATGAGATAATTTAACCCTATTCTGTCTCTCCCCATCTTCTCTCATTACATTCCTCTCTCACATCTCAATTTCACCTTTTAAATAGCATCCCTTCCTATTCAATTGATTCTGAGGCCTCTGTCTATGTATACTTATACACTATATATACACACGATCACATATGTATTCATTCATATACCCTCCTGTATATATATGTATGTATGTATGTACACAGACACACACACTTATGTATATATACACACACACACACATATTATATTCCCTACAACTCTCCTCATACTGAGAAAAGTTTCATAAGTTACAATGATCATTTTTCCATGTAGGAAAGTAAATAATTTAACTTTTAAAAGTTCCTTATGATTTCTTGTCCCTGTTTTACCTTCTCATGCTTCTCTTGCTTCTTGTATCTGAATGTCAAATTTTCTACTCAAGTCTTTTTTTCATAAAGAAAGCTTGAAAGTCCCCTATTGCACTGAATGACCATATTTTCCCCTGAAATATTATACTCAGTTTTGCTGGGTAGAAGTTTGATTTTAATCCCAGCTCCTTTGACCTCAAGAAAATCATATTCCAAGACCTTCAGTCCCTTAATGTAGAAGCTTCTAGATCCAGTGTTATCCTGATTGTCTTTCCACAATATTCAAATTGTTTCTTATTTTCTCCTTGATCTGGGAACTCCAGAACCTGGCTATAATATTCCTAAGAGATTTCTTTTGGGGATCTTTTTAAAGAGGTGATGGGTGAATTCTTTCAACCTCTATTTTGCCTTCTGGTTCTAAAACATCAGGGCAATTTTCCTTGAGAATATTTTGATGGTTGCTTTCTAGGTTCTTTTTTTTTTGTTTTTTTTTTTGTTTTTTTGATCATGGCTTTCAGGTAGTATAATCATTTTTAAATTATCTCTTCTGGATCTATCTTCCAGATCAGTGGTTTTTCCAATGAGGTATTTCACATCGCCTTCTATTTTTTTCATTTGTTGGATTTGTTTTATAGTATTTTGATTTCTCAAAAAGTCATTAGCTTCCATTTGCTCCAATATAATTCTGAAGGAATGATTCTCTTCAGTGAGCTTTTGAGATTCTTTTTCCATCTAGCAAATTTGGCTTCCTAAGGCATTCTTCTCCTCATTGGCTTTTTGAGCTTCTTTTGCCATTTGAGTTAGTCTATTTTTAAGCTGTTGTTTTCTTCAGTCAGGTTGTCAGACTATTCAGTCAGAATCTTTTCATGATTTTCTTGCATCATTCTCATTTCTCTTCTCAATTTTTCCTCCACTTCTCTTATTGGTTTTCAAAATCCTTCTTAACCACCTCTGTGCCTATAACCAATTCATATTTTTCTTAGAAGCTTTTGGTGCAGGAGTTCTGACTTTGTTGTCTCCCTGCCATTCCATGCTTTGATCCTTTTTATTCCCAAAAAACAAATCCAAAGTTGGATTTCTTTGCTTTGCTTCCTTTGCTTGCTCATGTTGCCACTGTTACTTGACTTTTGAGCTTTTTGCCACAGTAAAACTCTTCTTCCACAGAAGAGAGCTTTGTCCCAAATTGCTAGGGTTTTCACAGCTGCCAGAGGTATTAGTTGGGTACCCTCTCTGAAACCTCCACTGACTCTGGCACCTGGTCACACTCCCCAGGACCTCCACCCCACACAGTGATCCACATCCAAACAGGTTAAAGCAAGAGTGATTACCCCCTCTGAATTGTCGCTTGGTCCCCCTAAAATCTGCAGGTCAGGACCTCTGAAGCAGCCACAGGGTTGTAGCAGTGGCGGCGCCTCAGCTGCTTCTCCCTCCAGGGGCATAGGCTGGACCACACTCTTGGTCCTCCTCTTCCCAAAGTCCACACTGACCTTTTTCTTTGCCTTTGGCATTTATGGGTCAATAATTCTGGAAAACTCCACAGCTGCTGCTGATCCACCCTCCCGAGGTCCATTCCAGCTGCAGCTTGTCCAGTCACCCTGAGGCTAAAACCACAGGCTCATGTGGGGTGGGCTCAGCTTCCAGTGTGCTGCAATGGATCCTTCCTGCAGGCCTGCCGGACTGTCTTCAGCAGGAGATTTGTTTCTCTCTGTCACTTTGTGTGTTCTGTAACTCTAAAGTTTTTTTAGAGTCGTATTTTATAGGGATTTGAGGTGATTGTTGGGGCAGCCCAGAGAGTTTTTCTGCTTCTACGCCACCATCTTGGCTCTGCTGTGATTTTTCTTTTTAGTTTGTTTTTCAAACTATATTGGAAAAAGAAGAGATTTAATGAAATTATAAAGAAACTATAGAACCCCTACTCTGGGCTGATAAATAACAATACAGAGAAGGCAAGATTATTGTTAGTTTTCTGTTTTCTCTATAAAGGAGAGAATGACCTTTGGACTGGGGAGTACAAAACACTAAGGAATAAAGGGGATTAGAAACTCAAAGTAAATAAGGAGCCAATAAGAGAGTACCTAACTACCCCTGACAAATTTAAGTTTCTAGGTTCAGATGAAATACAGTAGAAATGCATCCTTGCATCCTGAAGCCCAGTGGTTAAGGAGAGTGGTAAAGAGACCACAGGACTGAAGAAGGACAAATCTGATTTTCAGAGAAGAGGTAGGGACACACAAAAACAGTGTAAAGCCAGTAAAGTCCTGACTCAATTCTGTCATTTATATACTGTTCAAATGTACTGTTAAAGAGATGGTCAGTATCTAGGAAAGTGTGGGAGGGAAGGAGTAACAAGAATAAGCATTTATAAACTGACTGCTGTGTGCCAGGCATTGTGCTAAATACAAACAAACAAACAGAAAAACAGTTATATTAAGCAATGATTGAAAAAATCCAACCTGGATTTTTTAAAATAATTTTTAGCATTTCCTGATTTTTTCAGAGCAGGGAGGTTGTTTCCATTTACATAAAAGTTATTGTACATATTACCACACACTGGATCAGTTCACATAGTTCTTTCTATGCTTCTCTGTGTTCTTCATGTCATTTTTTACAGCACAGTAACATTCCATTTTATTTCACGTACCACAGTTTGTTTAACCATTCCCCAGTTGATGGTCATCTACTTGGTTTCCAATTATTTGCTAACAGAAAAGGTGCTGCTGTAAATATTTTATTGCATATGTGGACTTTCTTCTTCTCATAGCCTCCTCATGGTAGGGGTAGAAAACTAATGGTAATCATACCCAGTATAATTAAGCATAGTTCTGAATTTTAAAAAAAGATATTTAATTAATTGTCAGACTTTCAGGATTTTGTTGCAAAGAGACCTTAAATCAATAGAAAATTTGACATATAAGATCCAAGAGAAATAGAAGGTAAACATCAAGGACTAATTACAATTGAATTAATAAGCATAGACTGATCACTTTTTATGTGAGTAATATAAATATATATCTAAGATTGTTATTAGTAATTGAGTAGTTCAAAAGAAAGAGTGGGGTAGAGCTGAGTATTACAGCATACTAAAAAAGTAAACCATCGAAGAACTGACGCAGAGGAATTATATGAGGGAGGAGGGCTCCAGCCCTCCTCTCCTTGGGAATGTGTTAAAGAGGGAGCTATAAATATATGTATGTATGTATGTGTAGGCCTACACACACACACACACATCTACATATATGCATAAAATCTTGTAAATTCAGAAAGAAATAAAAGACTAAGGGGATAGGGAGGTGGATGGAGAGGAGAAAGGGTGGATTTCAGGGTGGGGGAGAGGATAAGAGAGGGATCTGTGGTGGGGGGTAGGTTAAGTAATAGGAGGGCAAGGGAGAATTAAAAGTAGCAGGTAGAAGTAAAGTAGAGGAGTCAGGAGGGATAGGAAATAGGAGGTACACACATATATAAAATAAAGATCAGGAGCAGGATTTATTAAGTAAGACAAAAGTAGGTGTAATAATCATGATTTCAGACAAAGTTAAAGCTAAACTAGATCTAATCAAAAGAGAAAAAAGGGAAACTATACTATATGGTAATATGGTAGCCATATTGATCAATATTGTTTTAGACTATTTAAAATAATCAGACAGTATAAGGTTGGAACATTGCTGTGGTATAGGAAATGAAGAGTTGGTGGACTTAGAAAAATAAAGAAGGACATGGACCAAGGAAGGAAGATATTATCCACCCTCAGATAAACAGAGGACAAACAAGTATAAGTTTTACATAGATGCATATGAATATGTCTATATATGAATATAATTATAGATATCTAAGTATATGTATGTATGTATACATGTAGGTATGTATGTATGTATGTACCTGTCTATCTGTGTGTGTGTGTGTGTGTGTGTGTGTGTGTGTGTGTGTGTGTGTCTCTGAGCTTAATGTAACCCTCATGGAGGAGGGAGAGGAGGAAGGGGGAAAAAGAACACAATTAAAAGTGCACAGCAGAGAACAAAAGGAAACTTAAAAGGGAGCAAACAAAAGATGGACAGTTCTGAACACAATGTGTTGTATTTATTATATAGGCTTTCTTGAAATGGAAATATATTGCTGTATATTTGAATCTTCTCTTACATTATGCTGTGTACATGGTAATGCTTTTTTTTTCCTTTTGTATGTAAGTCATAGTATTTAAGTTTATGATACGTTTCTTTTCCTTCTCTTATAGTACATTTAAGTTTAAAATAATAATAGTAAAAAGAAACCTAATGGAATCTCTGGGTCATGGGTAATGGTCATTTTAGTCATTTTTAAGTTTTATATTCTTTTTCACTTGTATTATTATTATTGTTCTGTTTACTGGTTCAGGTTTTGCTTACTTCACTTTGTATCAGTTCCTTTAAGTATTTCCATGATTCTTAGAATTGTTTATATTTGTTGTTTTATGTGGCAAAGTCATATTCCATTACATTGTTTTACCATAATTTGTTTAGTCTTTCCCCATTCAATGGTAATCTACTCCAAGTTCTTTGCCACCATAAAAAGTATATCATAAAAATAACCTATATCTAGATACCTATATCTACATATTTGTATACAGATCTATCTATATGTCATATTTGTTTTTATTTTCAGCTTCTTTGGGTATATGAGTGACATTTCTGAATCAAAGAAGATGGCCATTCTTGTCACTTTTTGCACAATTTAACTTGAATTCCAGTATGGTTAGGGCAATTTGCAGCCCCACCCACCACATATTAGTATCCTTGGCTTTTCACAGCTCCATCCAACATTGACTAGTTCCATAATAAAATGAAGAGAGGTAAATGTAAAAGCTTATGCTTAGATTCAGAACATCAACTCCACAAGTACAGTATGGTGTAGATATATCAGTTTATCTGAAAAAATGTCAGAATTTTAGCAGACTCTCAACTCCGTGTAACACAGCAATATGCGGTGACAACCATAACAGCTAATTTTATTTTGGGCTGCATTACAAGAGGCATAATGTCCTGCTCTAGGTAGGTGTTAGCCCCACTTTACTCTGCCCTGGTGAGGTCTTATCTAGAGCATTGTGTTTAATTCCTAGCAACATGTTTTAGGGTGGCTCTAGAGAATATCTAGAGATGGACATCCAGAATATGGGAGGGCTCTGAGTATGTGTTATTTGCAGATCTATTGAAGGAACTGGAGATATTTAGCCATTATAAGAGAAGTCTTAGGAGGAAATAAATAGATATAAAAACACTGAAGGACTGCCATGTGGAAGAAGGGTTGGGTATGTTCTCTTTGTCCTCTAAGGACAGAAGTTGAAGCAACTAGCGGAGGCTACCAAGAGGCCAATTTTGGTCTGGTGTAAGGAATTTGGCCTGAATACTGCAAAAAGGAGAGCTGTCCTTTATGAGAAAGAGAAGAAAACATAGAGTTGCCTAGCTTGAAGTTCAAGGCATAGGGCAGGAAGAGACCCATGCAGTCTACAGCAGCTGTTAGCCTGGCAGAGTGTAAAACAGAAAATACATTCATGAGTTTCCCTTTACTTCTGGTCTTGGGAAGTTCAAACAAAAATTCCCTCTGACTTTACTAGAGTTTCTGTGCTGTGGTTTGGAGGCAAACAAATCATATCTTTGTTTCTTCTGAGCTCATGCACATTAATAGACTGCAGGACTTTGAGAGGAATGATTGTCTCTTGAAGAAAATGAGAAATTTTAAAACATTTCTTCTCTCTTGTACCATAAAACCCATTCCTTTGATTTAATTACTTAGAAGAATATTCCCTTTACTTTAGTCATTTGATCATAGCAGCAAAGAATCTCTCAATTTCCAAAATCACAGAATTTGAGAATTAGAAATGACCTCTGCAGCTTTCTATGCCAAACCATGCCTGAATAGAAATCCTATTATGACAAACCATCAGGTTGTCATATAGTCTCTGAATCTCTAAGAAGGGGGAACCCAGAATTTCTTGAGGCAACCCATTCTATTCTTAGACAGCTCTAATCTTAATAACAGTAAGCTTGTATTTGCCTCTTTGACACTTCTGCTAATTACTTCTGGCTCTGCCTTCTGTGACCAAAGAAAGTCCGCCTAAGCCCTCCTCCATAAGATAGGGAGAGTCTGACTTTGCACACTTACAGTTGTTGGCTCTGGGACCAAACCAAACAAATCTATTTCCTCTTCCAAATGACAGCCCTTCATATGCAGCTATCTTGACACCACCACTGCCCCTAACCCCACCTTATTCCCTGTCTTCCTTCTTCCAAGCTAAACATGCTTAGTTCTTTCAATTGACATTTCAATACCTGTCACCAGCCTAGTTTTTCTCTTCTAGACATATTCTTTTTTGGCATGTTGATGTCCTTTTTAAACCATGGTGCCTAGTGCTGAACACAGTACTCCAGATGCCATCTGATGGTGGGCTGTCACCGTCTTAGGACAAAGGACCTCTCTATTCCTGGAAACTATGCTGCTCCTAACAAAGCTCAAAAATCCATTTACTTTTTTGGCTGTCATACCACATTGCTGACACATGTTGACTTGCAGTCCATTAAAACCCCTGATCTTTTTTCAGAACAACCGTTGTTAAACCATGCTTCCCACTCATGTACTTATGAAGTTGGGTTTTTTGGTATCAATTTATTCCTGCTGTATCCCATCTTATGGATTTCAACCCAATGCTCTAAGCCTATCATATTTTTTTTTTTACCTTTTAACCATAATTATGTCATCCATTTTGTCAGCTGTCCCACACAGGTTTATGTCATCTACAAATTTGACGAGTTAATAGAGGTCATTTAGTTCAACTTGAACCTAAAAAAGAAGTCTCTTCTACATAGTTTCTAACAATTGGCCATATGTCCTCTGCTTGCAAATATAAAATGATGGGGTGGCTAGGTGGCCCAGTGAATAGAGCACAGAATTAGGAGTTGAATTCTGATTTAGTGGAAAGCCCTCACTTCCCTATGAAAGGACAGATTCTTAAAGCTCTGAAAAGGCCATGTGATACACAAAGACAAACAGTATATGTAATAACATATTCTAGGGGCAGATAGGTGGCACAGTGAATAGAGCACCGGCCATAGAGTCAGGAGGACCTGAGTTCAAATTTGGCCTCAGACACTTAACACAAAGACTAGCCGTGTAACCTTGGGCAATTGTTAACCTTACCCCAATTGTCCTACCTTTCCCCCTCCAAAAAGCAAAAAAAGAAAGAAAGAAAGAAAGAAAAGAAAATACAAAATGATCAGAAACTTATTACCTTCTTAAGTATCCTTTCCCACTTTGGGAAAGTTCTAAGATTGTTTTCCTATACATAGAGCCTCTATATACTTCAGTCTAATTGCTGCCCATTACCCCTTGGTTCTACCCTCAGGACCAAGCAAGACAAATCTAATCCTTCTTTAACATGATACTCTGAATATTTTAAGATAACAGAAACATTCCTACTAGTCTTTTTAGGATTAATATATCCAGTTTCTTTATCATCTTATTTCCCCAATTTGGGCATTTCAGTGTCCTTTCTAAAATATATTACCTAGAACTAAACACAATACTACTGATATTGTCTCACCAAACCACATTTGAAATACTGCATTATGGAAGAATTTAACTCATGGAGGAGTTTCAGTAATCAGCCAGATTGCAGGGAGGTTTGACACAGTACCCTATTGCCTTTTATTAGAATGCATAAGCAGGCAGGCTAATACTCTTCTAAGCTACCTTCCAAGTTAGTAGAATGTGTACTCCTTGTGGGCAGGGACTCTCTTACTATTATATTTATGTCTCTAGAACTTAGCTGCTCCATTTGTTATTGTTTTTCAGTCATTTTTGTTGTGTCTGATTCTTTGTGACTCCGTTTGGGGTTTCCTTGGCAAAGATATTAGAGTGGTTTGCCTTTTCTTTCTCTAGCTCATTTTATTTATTTATTTATTTTTGTTTTTGCTTTTTCCCCTCTCACTTAACAGTATTTTATTTTTTCCAATTACACATAAAGACAGTTTCAACATTCAGTTTTATAAGATTTTGAGTTCCAAATTTTTTCTCCCTTCATCTCTCCCCTTCCGCCTCCCCAAGAAAGCATGCAATCTGATATAAGGTATATTTGTACAATCATATTAAAAACATTTTCTACATTAGTCATGTTCTGATGGAAGAATCAAAAAAAGAGAAAAACCACAAGAAAGAAAAAAAAGGAAATAGTATGCTTCAGTATCTCCATATGAGGAAACTGAGGCAAACAAGGTTGAATGACTTGCCCAGGGTCACACAGCTAGTAAGTATCTGAGGCTGGATTTGAACTCAGGAAGATGAGTCTTTCTGACACTAGGCCCAACTCTCTAACCATTATGCCACCTGGCTGCCCTAGCTGCTATATAGTAGATATATAATAAATGCTCAGATGGTTGATTGATTCCAGGTTTACTATTACCCAATACTGAGAATCTCTTTGTGACACAAAGGTTCTTTTTTAATATCTAGAATGTGATGATTTAAGATAGCAATTGGAGGCTGTATATTATGGTGGAAAGAACCTTGGATTAAGTTCCTTAAAGAACCTTGGTCAAGTTCCATCTCTGCTGTTTACTAGCTATTTTTACCTCAAGTAAGTCACTTTACCATTCTGAGTCTCACTTTCTTGCTCTGTGAAATGGAAAGAATACTTTTATTATGTGCTTTATAAATTGAAAAAATGCTATAGAAATATAGCTCTTACTAGTTCTTCTTTGAAAGGTTATCATTAGTGCCAAGACCTTCTTTCTTTTCATGTTGCCCAAGGGAAGACTCTTATTTGACCTATCATATTCCTTATAGTATCCAAACAGATCAGGGTAAATTTAAGTTACACAAATAGTGGACTAATTTTCAGTGCTGAATTTTAGTAAAACATTGCTCAATGATGTAATAAAACCCTTTAGTTGGGCTGTGTTATCCAATATTTCTCTGCTAATGGCCCAGAAAGAAGGTGAGAAGTGTATGAGTGTGTGTGTCTATTTTAGCTTGATAGATTTTCCTTCTAGTTAAGTTTGTTTTTTTCAACTAAGAAAATAATATTTTCTATAATCAACCTATCATTATTCCAGTCTTATCTTTCACTACTTACCTCATGTAAACTACCCCTTCAGTGAAACTGGATTATTTACCTTTTATCATACCTTATGATTTTTTTTTCGGCTACCCTGACTTTGTTTCTATAATTCATTGTTCCTGCAGACAATGTAGTGCAGTGGAAAGGACTTTGGCCTTGGAGGTGGATGATCTGGATTCTAATCTTGAATCTGTTGCCTTTGGCAAATAATTCCACCCTGGCCTCAGTTACTTTACCTATAAACAAGGAGGTTGAACTAAAATGACCTCTAAAGGACCCTTCAAACTCTAAGTCTCTAAACCAATTTTCCTGTAAATTTTCTTTCCTTTCCTGATTGCTCTTCTCTGTTATTCCTCTTTCATTCTCCTTCTCCCTCTCCACCTTCCCCTGCTTCAAATTTAAAAGAAGCTGTACTCTTTTAAGAAAGCAGGTTTGTAGTAAAAAGAACCCTGAAGTTAGGGTCAAAGTTCAGCTCATTTTGGAAAATATTGCTCAAGTACCTATTCTGCATAAATACCTTTCTGGGATCTGAGGATAAAGGAGGTAACACTCTAATGGAGAGGGGAGGAGAGAGGAGGGCAGACATGCACATAAACAACAATGATGCTTGGGAAAGTGAGATACATGCAAAGGAGAGTGATTTTAGCTTGCCATGAATGAGGGAGGGGTGGCAAAGATGAACTGGGGCATGGGACACATCATAGTTATATTTAGGAATTGGAAGGACTGTCAAGTAGAAGAGAAATTAGGCTTACTTTGCTTGCTCCCAAAGGGGAGAATTAGAAGGAATGGTTAGAGTACAGAGAGGCAGATATCCACTTGATTTAAAGGAAAAACTTCCTAGAAATTATTCCTGTCCAAAGGTCAAATGTACTGGCTCAGTAGTTAATTAGTTCTCCCCCACTGAAGTTCTTTAAGCAGAGACTATATAACTTCTTGTCAGGAATTTTCAGGTATAGGCAGGACTTCTAAGGTTCAAATCTAAGATTCTATGATTTTGAATACATTTTGAGGTCTAGGAGTGGTGAAGCTTACACAAATGCATAAAGACAGATCAGAAAAGGCATGATAATAGGATATGGTGAATAGGTAATGTGGCCCTACCCACCTACCAACTTTCACCTTACTTTTCTAGCTTCCAGTTTCCTTTTCTACAAAACAAGGAGTTTCAATTGTGTGATTGATAAAATCTCTTCCTGCTCTACTCTTCTGTGATTCAGTATTGCTAGTTTAAATGAATGTTGAATATGTTGAATGCCCCTTATAGACTAGAAATAACCTTCTCCATATAGACTCCTGTTCCCTTGGTTCAAATTGATATTCCAGCCTATGTATATATAATCCAGGTCCTTTCACAAAACCTTTTATAAACAAATAGCTTGTCTTCCTGCATCTCTTTGTTTGCTCTTTCACTTGTTACTTGAGTTTTCTTCTTCGCTGCTCTTCAAAATACCTTCTGGGGGTGATGAATTAAAAGGAGCACACATTTTTATATGGAAACAATTTTACATTTTGCTGTAAGCAAATCAGGTTTACATATAAATTAGTACATACATTTACGTATACATATAATGCATACATGTTTGTTCCAAATTAGGAAGGGTGTAACGACCAGGGCTACGACTTTGGACCTTAGAAATATGTGGAAAATGAGAATTAACTTTAAACCTAACTATTTATGTCATCACCATTCCCTTTGATTACCCTTCCTATGTGCTTTTCCTATCTCTCAGCTATTCTGCAAGTTTCTCAAGTTCAGGAACAGGTTTTGAAAGAGTTCTCGACTGTGGAATTGGAAGATTTGGGTTAATTTCCCACTTATGTTGCTTACTGTCTGTATATCTATGAGCAAGAGAGATTGAGGTTGTGTTCATGTATTTGAAGAATTCTTTTGTTAAGAAGCAAGTCACTTCATGTATTCTATATCACTTTGCTTACTTGGCCCTAAAAGGCAGAACTAGGAGGATCAGGTTGGAATTAGAAAGACATAACTTTAGATTGATATCAGGAAAATCTTTTTAACTAGTAGAACTGACCGAGAGTGGAATGTGCTGCTTTGGCATGTATTATAATACTGATACAGGGAGTCTTTATGCAAAAATTGGGTAATCATGTCTTAGGTAAATTGTAGGGACAATTCTTTGAACTATGGAGCTTCTGATATTCCCTCTCTGAAACAGTATGATTTTGTGATAGATGATTGTTATATTTTGACACCTTCTAGCAGCTTACATTCTGTGATCTATTGTATATGATAGATGACTGGTGGGGATTGGTACAGCTTTTGGCCATCAAATGAAGCACAGTTTAACTGATCTTTATGAGAACCAAATCATTGGATTTAGAGGTTGAATCAACCTAAAAGGTCATCTAATCCAGCCTTCTTATTTTATAAATGGGGAAACTGAGGTTCTAAGATGTTAATTCATTCCCCTAACATCACATGTGTGTAGTAATTGACAGAACTGGGATTATAATGTAGGTCTTCTGTTCCTACATAACCATGCTGTGTTCCTAAACTTTGCTTCATTCAGAAATCATAATGTAGTGGAAAGAGCGGGAGACTCAGGTCTTAACCCTGCAGCTTATGAGCTATATAATGTTAGAAAAGCCTCTGGCTATCACCACTATCACCACATTGCCTCCATGGTTTGATGGACTGAATTTTCAAACTAGTTTTACTTAATGGAGTGATTATGTCAATTGTGTATATAAATGTGTACTTAAACCTTTTTGTTTATCTGTGGCACTGGAGGAGACAGGCTGTCCAATCAAATAATTAACCTGATTAGTTCAGCTGAGTACTTTAATGTCCTGTGTCCCACAAAACAAATGAGAAATAGAAATATTCCACTGGCTCAATTTACAAAGCCATAATGCTGTTTTACAACTTTATAATTATGACTATGGTTGCTTGCCTTTTTATGTAATTACATAGAAGCTCCCCTATTCTGACAGTCACTACTTACAATCTCTAATCCAATGTAAGATTATATATAGAACTTTCAGTTTTTGATTCATTACATTATTTTGTGTTCATTGAGATCTAAATAAAAGAGAACTGGCTTTAGAGTGAGAAGATCTATCTGGGCTGAAATCTAGACTAGTTGACTTCTGAGGGCTCTTCTAGCCCTATATCTGTGATCTTATGATTTCCTATTTTGAAGTCTCCTTTTCCAAACAAAAATGAGAAATATCTAAGTTATCTAAAAAATCAGCTTTCTTATCAGGACACACTTATCTGAGAGTTGGACATAAGAACTACTTATATTTCTCTATGTATTTGTGCCTGCCCTTTTTGTTATTTTGAGGTAGCCTTTAAAGCCTCTAGCTTCAGGGAGGTCCTTTAGGCAGCATTGTACAATGAAAGGAACATTGGACTTGGAGGTCTATTTAGGCTCAAATCTTGACTCAGAACTTCCTAGATATGTGACTTTGAACAAATCAATTTTTTTCTATGAGATCTCATTACCTTGTCTTTAAACAGGGCATAGTAATCTCTGTCCTAGGAATCTTCGGTGATATGCTGAGTATCACATGAGCATTGGCAGTGTGGAAAGTAGCATTGGGAGTCAGGGAGTCTAGATTCTAATCTGGACACTTCTAGTAATTCTGGCAATTAACAAACCTAAGCCATTGTTTCACCCTGCATTTCTCCCTCTATAAAATCTGGAGATTGTATAAGATAAACTGCAAGATCTCTTCTGTTACCACACTTCATTAATTTATCAAGCACCTATTATGTGACAGGCACTGTGCTAAGTGCTGGGGATACAGAGGGGCAAAAGACAGTTCTTGCCCTCAAGGAGGCAATATGCAAACTACTTTGTACAAATAAGCTATATATAAAATATTCTGAAGAAGATGGTAGAGGGAAGGCACTAACTTTAAGGGAGATCAGGAAAAGCTTCCTATAGAAGGTAAAGTTTTAACTGGGATTTGATGGGAGCCAGGGAAGCCAGGAGACAAAAGGTGAGTAATAGGAGAGTCTCAGTCATGAGGGACAGCCATTGAAAATTCCCGGAGCCAGGAGATGAAGTTTATTGCTTGAGGAATAGCAAGGAAGCCAATGTTATTAGACTGAAAAGTACATGGGAGTAAGTATAAAGAAGACTAGTAAATTAGGAGGGAGGCCAGATTATGTAGGGCTTTGAATGCCAAACAAAGGATTTTGTATTTGATCCTGGAGGCCATAGGGAACCACTGGATTTTATACAGGAGGAAGTTCACTTGCATTTTAGGGAGGTCACTTTGAGAGCTAAGTGAAGGATGGATTGTAGGAGAGAGAGACCTAAGGCAGGGAGACCAAATCAGCAAGCTATTGTAATAGTCCAAAGGTGAGATGATAAGGATCCACACTTGGCAGTTTATGTAAATAAAGTTCTGTAGTTTGTATAAAGTTCGTTAGTTTCAATAATGATGTACTATATATATATATATAAAATACTCATTTACTTCCTACAAACCTTGCTTTATTATGTGCCAAGTACTAGCAGTACCCATCCAGGACCAGACAAACCTTGGCCTCAAGTTGCTTGCATTCTAATGGAAGAGACTGCATATAGGTCAGTATGATGAAAAGAGGAGTTAATTTCTGTGAAATTACAAAAATGATATATAGAGTAATAGAACAGACATCTGATGTGCTTCTTACAGAGACAATAGTAATGTTGTTTTGATTGCCTTACTCAGAACAAGGGGTAGAAATAGGAAGCGTGGATAGAGGAAACAGCTGAAGAAATGTCCTGAGTGGAAGCTGCAGTGTCCCAGAGGGGGCAGAGCTGAATAACTTCGCTCCCCCCAAACATAGTCACTAGTGGTTGGTTTAGTTGGAATGTGGAGGAACAGCAGAAGTGGTGTCACTGTAGATGGGAAGATGAAGATTCAGCTGCAGTGTCTGGGGGGTGGGGGGGCAGAGTCAAGTACCTTAGTTCCTCTACCCTTATCTCTCACTACTTTCTCACTGAAACCCTATGTCTTAGCCAAACTGGATTACATCTGTTGTTATTTATATATCATTTGTTGGCCTTTGCTGCCAACTTAGGCTTTGCTTACCAACTTAAAGGTCCAGTTCAAATGGAACCTTCCTTTCCTTTTCTGTTTTCATTTGCCCTATCAGAACACCCCTCTTTCAAAGTGTTTTCTCACTTTCTTAATTCCCCTAGAATTTTCTATGACCCATTCATATTATATTTATCATATTTTCCCTTATATTAGTATTTGAGTTTGCATGTATTATTTTTCTCCATTAAATTTGAGTCTCATATCTTTTCATTTCTCACAAAGTCTAACATAGGGTCTTACACAGATTACTTATCAGTGATTGTTGGAAATAGGAACATGTTGAATGGAGTAGACCACAGTGAATGACTGGAAGAATGACCAGTAATTGTGCATAATGACAAAATTCTGTTATATTCCTGTCAAGTGCTATATATTTGTTGGCAATGGAACAAAATTAAAAGATTAAGGAATATTTTAATTGCAAAATAATGAGTGTATAAGAGTAGAATAGTTGAAAGTCAACCAGACTTGATAGAAGATCTGGATTTTTGTCCGTATTTATTACTTAATAGCTGTATGACTTTGGGCAAATCACCTTACCTTCCTGGACATCATTTTTCTCATATATCTTTTTCTTTTGTTTTATTTTGTTTTTGACACTGGGTCTCCCTTGCTCCCCCAGGCTTGAAGTATAGTGGCCTCTCATAGACTAGAAGCCAGTATTCATTGGTGTGGTATTGAAGCTTTGACCTGATCTATTTTTCTTATCTGGACTGATTTGCTTCTCCTTAGGCTTCCTCCCCTTCCTGCTTTCAGAGGCTTACCAAACTGGGAATGGATTTAATGTATACTCAATCAGCATTATCCCTGCTATAACTCATAACTTCTGAACTCAAGCAATCCACCAGTTTCAGCTTCAGCTCCTACAGCAACAAAGGTTATAGGCACACAATTCTATGTCCACCTTCCCTATTTGCCAAGCAAAGGACTTTAACTAGATGATTCTGAATGGCCCTTATAAATCTATTATGTGATTTAGAGTTCATGTATAATTGAACTTTTCTAGGAATGTTGTCTGAACTCCTAGTAACTTTCACATCTGATCACCCAACCCTGTGTCTTGCACATGTCAACATATTCTGACAAGAAGTTCTACAGGTGAGAAGGTGACTGTACAGAGCTTTTTTGCTACATGCATTTATTTGGCTTATACCAAATAAATAATAGAATAACTAGCAGTGACTATAGTATAAGGAATATGAAAATATAGAATTCTTATACTGCTAGAGATCTTCAAACATAAAACATCAGAGCTAGAAGGTACCTTAGAGAGTTAACCCCACCTCTCATTTTACATATGAGAAAATTGAGGTTCAAAGAGGCTGAAATGCTTGCCTAAAGTTAAACAGCATTTTAATGGCTACTCATGAGATGCAATCCAATCTCCTGTTCCCACGGCCAGTGTGTCTAATTATTCTGCACTGCCGTCTTCCTACATGCATACTTCTCCAGGGTTTCTTCAAACTTCTCAGTGAATTAAGCCCATGGCAACTGACTTTTTAAAGTTCCTTGGCTAGCTGTTAGATTTCTTCATAAGCACAGCAATGACGGGGCCACCTGGAAGCAGACACGCACCGCCAGAGGCAGCCTGAATCCCAAAGACTCTGTGTTTCTGGACATCATGCATTGTTACCAAGCAAATCGGTAAAACGTGGGTGTTTTGACACATTCCAGACACCTTGCCAATTGGGAACAATGACCAGGGTGTCTATTTTTATCATAGCAGAAATAAGGTGACTATATTTGTCTTTTTCCTCTGCTTTCCTTTTTTCTTTTCTAAGGTGGGTAAATAAAAATTTTTATATTCTTTTGTTTTGGTAGAGTGTAGTGAAAGGAATGAGCATTTATTAAGCAATACTGCGTGCCAGACACTGTATCAAGTACTTTACAATCTTTGATCTTCACAACAGCGATGGGAAATAGATGTTATTATGATATCCATTTTTACAGTTGAGGAAACTGAGATCAACAGGGGTTAAATGTCTTTTCTGAGGTCAGACAGGTAGTAAAGGTCTAAGGCTGGATTTGAGTTTAGATACAGATCTAGAGATGACTAGATGTTCAGTCAGACCTCTGTACCCACAATTCATCAGGGAAAAGTCAAGATTTGGCTGATTGCTGTCACTCTGACTCTTAGCTCCTGGGATGTTTGGGGGAGGAACGGGATGGGAAGACTGAAAGCCTGGTGTCTCTGGAAACCTGGAGTTTGCAAGCTTGTTATTTTGGGCATCCATTTGGACTTACTTTCTATCTCTCTTCTCTTCTTACCAAGAGGTAAAGAACTTTTGGTTCCTCATATTTGTAACAAATTACTAATATGAACCATGAGATATCACCTTTGAGCTTGCCGCTAATAATTTCATTTTTTTCTGTACAGTGAGTACCCTGAGAGTAAAAACTAATCATAAGTACAATGGAGGAAAATGGTATCCCAAATGTCTATATTATTTTAACAGTACTATTTTTATATACTGTATAATTGTACACATAATATATGTATTGCTTTCTGCTCTGTCAGTAATGGTAGCTCTGATGTATATACAACATAATACTTGTATATACTTCCCACACAACAACCATAGATAGAATCATACCAAAATAGCCATAGTAGCCCCACATTGCTGGCTCTAATCCACCTTCCCATCTTTCTGTTGTTCCATCTCACCTATTCTACAGTGCACACTCCTCATTCCCCCTTGTCCCATTGTCCTCTCACATCTCATTACCTTTGCTCACGCCATTCCACATCTATCTAGAGTGAACTCCCCTTCACCTCACCCTATCCTCATTTCCAGCTATTGAAGTCCCTCCCAAATATTGAGTTCCATTTTAGATGCTAAGATTTTCCTTAAAGCCTTCTCTGATGCAATCCCCAGTAACCTCCTGAGGTGAAAACAGAATTGTCTCATTTCCCATTTCTCAACCCTTTGCCTAAGGCTCTTCCCGTTATTGGACAGCAAAGTGGCATAGTGAATAGAGTGCTGAACTGGTGTTGGGAAGGTCTGAGTTCAAATCCTACCCTAGACACTTACTAAGCTATGCGAGTCTGGGCAAATCATATAACTTCTCTTAACCTCTGTTTTCTCATTTGTGAAATGAGGATAAATATAAAACCACTTTTCAGGGTTTTTATCAGGCTCAAATGACACAATATGAAAGACTTTCTGTAAACTTTAAAGAACAATGTAAATACTGACAATTGTTATTGTTCTGTTCTACTACAGTTGCTGTTCTAAGGATTTGTCCTTGCCTTTATAAGTATCTTGAGAACCAGGATGCTGTAGAATTATAGACTTTAGACTGGAAGTGGATATTATAATAATAGTGACAGCATTTTTATGCCTTAAGGTTTACAAAGTACTTTACAGATAAAATCTCATTTGGTCTTCACAACTACCCTGGAAGGTGGATGCTCTTATTATTCCCATTTTGCAGATGAGTAAATTCAGGCAAATTAAGCAAATTGACCAGGGTTACACAACAAATGTCTGAGGTTGGATTTGAAATCATGTCTTGCTGATTGCAGGCTAAAGGCACTATCCACAGTGCAACCTACCTTCTAGTTCTCCAGTCCATCATATATTTGAATTATTGATTCTCAATATAACATTTTCCACATGTGGTCATTCGACCTCTTCTTAAAAACTTTTAATGAAAAGAAAACCACAATCTCTTGGGCCAACCTGGTCTATAATTGGGCAATTCTGGTTCTAAGTCTGTAAATCTTCCTTATATTGTGTTAGATTTTATCTCCCTAGAATTGTACCTTTTAGTTCTGATTCTGCCATCTGAGCTCAACCAAGAGAAGCCTAATCTGTCTTTCCTGTGATAGCTTCTTAGACATTAAAAGAAAGTGATCACATTGTCCTAAAGTCATCTCTTTTCCAGTTTAAACATCCCCTAGTTGCTTCAACTAATCTTCATATGACATAGTTTCTAGTCATCTTACTATCTTAGCCATCCTCCTTTGGACATTTTTCAGTATTCTTCCCAAAATACAATATTTAGATTGCTATATAGCACTCCATATTTACTCAGACTGCAGCAAAAGGCAATAGATCATTATCTCCCTTGGTCTGAATAATATGCTTACATTCATATAACCTAATATCACATGAGCTTATATGATTACCATGTCACACTTAATTTTTTTTAATTATATGAAGCTTTTAGTCCACTAGAACCCTTATTCTTGTCTAGCCATGTCTGCCTTATCTCATACCAGAACATCTGGTTTTTTTTTTAAACTGATGTGCTTTATCTTTATTAAATTACTTATTATTAGATTTGTTCCTCATCCCAGTCATATTTGGATCCTGTTTCTGTCATCTAGCATATAAGCTATCCCTCTCAGCTTCATGTCATCTGCAAATTGAGAGGCATGCCATCTGTGTTTTCATCCAAGTCATTGATAAAAAAATGTTGAAGAGAAGAAGGCTGAATACTGAGCTCTGCCTCAGTCATTCATCTGTTGCCCGTGACCTTCAAAGGATGTTAGAGTAGAAAATCACCTCAGGCAACATTTACTCTAACCCCTTCATTTTGAAGATAAACTGAGGACCAGATTGAATTGTTGAATTGATCTATGGCTGCATGATTGAAACCAAAGCTACATATGCTCTCAGCTATCCAGATTATTCAGCCCTCCCTCCTTTCTGATATATTTTAAGTGCTTTATAATTGCATCTTTGCAAACATACTCTCTCCAAGTGAAAATCAGTGCCTATCCATTCCCTCTCATCCTTTGAAATTTATTTCCATGTTTTTCCTTTTAATATCTATTTATCACATCACAGATCTTCATCTAGTTGTTTTAATATGTCATTGATTCTAGTTTAACATTCTAGCTTTTCAACTGTTATCTGTCACCATCAATACACAACTTTTGTTGTTGTTCATTTGTTTCAGTTGTGTACAATTCTTCATGATCCCATTGGAGTTTTCTTGGCAAAGATACTGGATTAGTTTGCTATTTCCTTCTCCAGCTCATTTGACAGATGAGGAAACTGAGGCAAACAGGGTTAAGTGATACCCAGGGTCACATAGCTAATAAGTGTCCAAAGCCAGTTTTGAACTCTTGAGGATGTCTTTTTGATTCCAAACCCAATGCTCTATCCACCAAGCTGCCCCCAACACATGACCAGTCTACCTCTTCCATGATAGTCTTTCTGATAGTCCCTGAGAGTAAAAATTCTCCATAAAATTCATCTGTAATAATTTATAGCATTATTGCAGTGTACCCATACATTGAGTTGTCCCAAATATTTATTCTTCTGATATTGTAGAATTCCCTGTTCACTACAACAAAATATTTGCTGCATTCAGGTAAACTGAGGCCAGAAGAGAGACTTTTTATTATTTATACTTCTTTGTCACTTAATACTTGATAAAGTGTTCTATACCTGATAAATATTCCATGAGGTGGGTTGAATTGAATTCTTGGCGATAATTACTAGTTACATATGTGGATAAATTCAGGCTTAAAATCTTTCCATTTCCAACTACTTAATCTAGTTTGTTTATTTGGTAAATTCCTTATTTGTTTGTTTTTTAACTTATCTGAATCTAAATGACTGGTTTTTAGATAAAAGGACCCACATCCTGACCCCTCATAACATAAGTTTGCAATTTTCAGCCTTTAACCTGCAGAAGTTAAGAGCATTTTAGTTATGTTTCTTTGAATTCAGTTGTGTCCCTTCCTAACTACTCAGTCAACTTATCCTTTCATGATAGATTGGTGTTAAATAGCTACCTTGCTGTTTTATGGCAGGTCTCCTTTGAGCTCTAACACAAAACCAATCTTAGAAAATTAATAAATTCTGCTCCAGAGATTTGAAGAAAAAAGATGAAGTCTGCAGATGAATCTCCATTTCTTTTCCCACAATAGCTTTCAATATTGTGAAGACTAATAATATTGATAGCTTACATTAATAATATCCTTTATGGGCATCTTTTTTAGTTCTCACAACAGACTTTCAAGTTAAGAAGCACCAAAGTCACATAGCTGGGGGGGGTGCAGTTTGCTTCTGCTTCTTAGTAGAAGTACAAAAAAGTACAGTTATTCACTAATGATTTATTAATAGCAATCACATTATTAATTATTAATATTGATATTAATAATAAGCTACCTATAAATTTATGGTATGATTGATGTTTCTGTTCTCCTTCATCAAGACAGTTTCATTCATTGACAAAGACCCCTTCATGACTTAATAGATTCAGTTCAATTGAATTCCACAAACACTTGTTAAATTCCTGCAACCTATAAAAGAGTATGCTAGACTCTTATGAATACAAAGTGACATCAGGTAATATTTTTGGAAAAAATAACTCCTAAGCTATGTGGAAGGAGGACCTACACCAATTAAGCCATAGATATTTTGAAGTTGAAATTGAAGGAGGGGTTTCACAATGGAAAACTATCAGGTGACATTCAATACAATTAGTGTGATTATTTGGTCTTTTAGTGCCATCTTTTACAAAGGAAGGAGGGCCTCAGGGCCTTAAAATACATGAAGTTGGTGTTAGAAAAAACTGAGAGAAAGATAGATAAGATCCCATCTTGCTCTCACTGAGTTTAAGACAAATGAAAAACTCACAAATAAGAGTAATATCAGACAGAATGTGAGAAGTACTTGAGAGGAATACAGAATTTGATGAGTTCTTATGGCTTAACAAAGATTTTTTTGGAGGAAGTGACATGAGAGCAGGGTCTTGAAGTAATAATGAAATTAAGCACTTGGGCATTTAAATTATTGTTTAAAAAAGCAGGGGAGGGAACCTATTAATAAGCTCCTTTTTCTGCCTTACAAGTTTACAAAATGCTATGGTTTAGAGTGGTTAAATGACTTTTTTCTTAGTTATGCCATTAGGAAACATCAGATCTAGGTCTTGACCTGAAGTTTCTTTTCTTTTTTTTTGAAGGGGGGAAGGCAGGGTTAAGTGACTTGCCCAAGGTCACATGGCTAGTAAGTGTTAAGTGTCTGAGGTCGGAGTTGAAATCAGGTCCTCTTGACTTCAGGGCCAGTGCTTTATTCACTGTGCCACCTAGCCACCCCCAAGATATTGATAATATTGAGATATTAACTGGCACTAAGTTGGGGTTTTTTGTTTTTTTTTTTTAGAAGACATACTTGAATGGGGGCTCAGGCTAATAAAATTATAGAAAACTCCATAATTTTTAGGGTTATCTCTAGACCCCTGAAAGGAAGATAAGCAACCAGTTCTTTTCCAGTCTCTGTTCCAGATCCTTTGGACTCCCTCTGCCATGTCTTGCCTTCTCCCTGTAGAAGGCCACTCCATCCCTGTGCCCCCTCTCTCTGGCTCTTTGGTTCTCCCAGGGCTTCCATTTTAAGGCAGGTTCCCAATCCAGTCATGCCTTCCTTCCTCTCTGCGCTCCATTCCTGACTATTTGGATTTTCCCCAACATGGCCCTTCATGGATAGCTTCCTACTTTTCAGCTCCTTTTCATGTGTTATCTTCTCCTATTGGAATGGAAGGTTCTTGAGGGCACAGACTACCATTATGCTTCTATTTGTCTTTCCTGCACTCACCACAGTGCCTGGCACATAGTAAGTGCTTTATTAATGCTTGTTTACTTGATTTGGCCAAGATCTGGGTACCTGATCTGCTTGTGTGAAATGGGATAAGTATTCCCTGAGGCTGAAGTAAGAAAGACCTGAGTTCAAATTTGAACTCAGACACTTATTTAGCTGTGTGACCATAGGCAAGTCACTTGCTTCAGTTTCCTCAATTGGGGTAGTGGTTTAGTTGTGTCTGACTTTGTAATCCCTTTTGGGGCTTTTCTTGGCAAAGATACTGGACTGGTTTGCTGTTTCCTTTGCCAGCCCATTTTATAGATAAGAAAACTGAGGCAAACAGGGTTAAGTGACTTACCCAAAATTATATAGCTAGTAAGTGACTGAGGCTAGATTTGAATAGAGGTCCTCCTAACTCTAGGGCCCCCCTAGCCACCTCCACAACTGTAAAATGGGGAAAAATAAAAATACATACAGAACAGGAATGTTGTGTGGATAAAATGCGATAATACTTGTAAAGTATAATGCTTTGCACAGAGTAGACACTTAATAAATGTTTCTTCACCTTGCCCCCTTATGACATGGAAGAGTTTTGCAGTGTACCAGTGGAGAGTGCACCCATACTAATTAAATCATAGATCATTCAGAGTAATGTAGGAGTGGTATAGCTATGTATAATATTTCCTGATTTTTGTTTCCTTGCTATTCATTGTTCTTTCTTAGTTCTAATTCTGGCCATTTGTGTTTTTCTGTCCTTTGGGGGAAAAGATTTATCAATAGCTTTTTATTTTATTGATGTTTTATTTATTTTCTAAAATATCAGAATTTGAGTTTTGGAAGGGACATCAGCAGCTACCCAGACCAATACATACCTTAAAGGAATCTTCCCTAACAACTTGTTTGTCTTTATTAGTCCAGTTGCTTTTTCACTTACCTTATTGTTACTCTTATTTTGATTTTGTTTTTCCTCCTCTTCCTATTGTTTGTAGGCTTTATTGCTTTGCTCCTTTTATAAATTCTTCAAGTATAGATTAATGATTATATTTCTTATTTCTGTCTATTGATATTTAAAAGTTTCTCTTCCTCTGGGAAAAAAAAAATTTGACTCTACCCTCAATGTGTTAACATATGGTTGTGTTTTCATTGTGTTTTAAAGGTTTCTTCCCTGAGTCAACTGTCATTTTAGAGATTATTTTTAATTTTTATGTAGTTGGGAATCTTTATGTTTTTATCATCTGTTTTTCAATTTTATTTCCCTGTGGTCTAAGTCAATAGTATGTAAAATGCTGCATTTTAATGTTTGTAGACAACTTCTTATTCAGAACCTCAGTTTTCCTTAACTTTCATTTACCCATCTTTGAAGCGACACGGGGAGGCAAGTGTTGAAGGGATCCTCAACCAGCTGGTCCTGGAGCATCTCCAGTTGGCTCCTTTGCAGTGGGGTGAGTAATCTCTGAAGGATAAAGTAGTTTTGCTTGGATCCACATTGTTTCCTTAACTTAATAATCATTTAAAGGTTAGTTGTTAGAGAAACCACAAATATTCATATAACATTGTCTGAAAACCTTACAGTGGAAGAAGCTACCAGAAGATAATTTTGTCACAATTGGGTCTCTGAATCTGTGCTAGCTAAGCTTATTAATTGAACAGTGAGAAGTCTTCATTTCAACTTGGTTTGAACTTTTTGACTCTTGGTTTTACCTCAGTGTTTGAAGGTACTAACTACTTTGGGTGATATTTTGTTTGCTACCGAAAGATATCAATATACACTTTGTTTGCTTTGTGTTTTAGGTTTCTCTTTTGATACAAAATGGCAGGTGATGATTTCTCCATAAGCTTGTCTTCTGGATATATTAGTGGAGTTTATTGCAGTCTGTTATGTGGGAAGTATATGCTAAGCTTTGAGATTATGTTGAATGAGGCCTGCAACATGTAATCTCAGAAGGGTCAAGTAGCTTCACCTGGACTCACAACCCTTAGTTGTAGTTTCTTGAACTTAAATTACATTAGGGTAAATGAAGCTCCTCGTTCACTCTTATGGGCAGCATGCAAAACCACCTGTTTTGAAAGTGATTTGAATAAGAGTGTACATCCCAGAAAAGATGACTCTTTCTACTTCCATTTGTTATTATTAACTTTTCATTTAAAGGTTTACCTTATGACATATATAGGAACAGATACTGTGGTCTGTTTTTACCAAGTGTATTCACTGGGTATGATGCTGTTACAGTATGAGCCTGTTTTAGATCAAATGCTTTAACCTGTGTTAAAACAAAACAAAACCAAAACAAACCTCAAAACACGAGAAAGTAAATTATGGCCCTTTCCCCATTATCTAGTTAATGAACAAGGTTTATCTGCTTTGTTGAAAAGGCTCAGGAAAAGCACCTCCTACTATACTCCGAACCCCCAACTTCATCCTTGCCCGACCTCTTCCAGTGTGCTTTTCTGAGATTGAGGAGTCCATTAATTTCCAGTGTGCTGTTGCCCTTCTTATTTATAACCATTTTTCTCCCCTACATCCTAAGTTGCCAATCCACAGAACCTATAGAGTGAAGATTTTTATACTCTGCAAAGTATCTGTTATTCCTTTTATTAATAAGGATCAAGGTATGTCCTTCTAGTGGCCTTGAGCTCATCCTGGATCAGTGTCATAGGCTCTGACATAGCATTCATCTGTCAGGTTCACTGACTATTAAGCACCAAATATGTGCTTTCTCTATGCTCCATACCAGGGTCCAGCACTACAAAAACAAAAATCAAAACACCCCCTGCCATCAGTGGTTTCAAACTTATATGTTGGAGAGACTATAGCATGAGAATAAATAATCAAATTCAAAATGTATACAAAATAATTTCTGAAGTAAAAGCACTAACAACTTGGTTGGGGGGAGCAGAGAATCTGAGGTGGGGGGGTGGAGTATTAAGGGATAGGAGGTTTTCTTGAGTTGAGTCTTGAAGGAAACTAGGGATTCTATGAGACATGATAGAGTTCATTCCATTCATTAAATTCTGCCAGTACAAAGACATAGATGAGGTATGATTGCTGGTTACAGAGAAAAGCAAAGAAGCCATTTTGGTTGGATTATTGAATGTGTGAAGGAGAATAATATGAAATAAATTTGGAAAGAGAGGCTAGTACCTAATTATAAAGGACTTAAAATGCCAAAGAAAGGAGGGTATTTTTTGTCTTTTAGAGATCACTGGGAGGCACTGAAACTTCTTGAGGAAGGGAATTATGTATTCAGCACTATCCTTTTTAAAATTTTAAATTGTTTTGGGTGTGGCTAGGTAGTGCAGTGAATGGACCACTGGCCCTGGAGTCAGGAGGATCTGAGTTCAAATCTGGCCTCAGACATTTAACACTTAATAGCTGTGTGACCTTGGGCAAAACACTTAACCCCAATTGCCCTGCCTTTCCCCCTCCAAAAAGCAAAATAAAGAAACAAATAAATAAAAAAAAATTTAAATCTGACCTGTGATTGGCATAAGGAGATCCCAGGGAGGAACCTCTACCAATGCAGATTAGTGTCTTCTCTGAAGTTCACAGTTTTTAGAAAATTACCTGGGGCATTGGGAGATTAAATGCTTGCCCAGAATTACACAGCCAGTATATGTTAGAAGTAGTGCTTGACTCCAGATTTTCCTTGTTGAGGCTGGCATTTTATCTACTATGCCATGGTTCTTTATGGTTGTTTGTATGTTTTAAGAATATTAATTTGCAATGACAAACATATTTTGGAGAGATGTGAGACTCGAAGAAAGGAGACTAGTTAGTAAATAGGCTGTTACTGTAGACCAGGGGAGACAAGAAAGACAGAAGTTCATTCAACTTGGAGAAGTTAGGAAGAAACATGAGGTTGGAGAGTAGGGGAATGCACATAGGTCAGAGAACTCAACTTATTTTTTATTATCTAGTTTATTTTTTAAAGCAATGTATTGTGGATATCAAATCACATATTCAACAGATGTCACTACATTTGTCTTTGCTCTTTTTTACTTACAGATCATTGTAAACAATAATCTCAGTAGGTGGAAGTCAGTGCCAGAATTCCCCAGGGATTCTATAATTCAGGCATCTGGTGGAAAATGAACAAATTAATAAAATATCGGATAAGTTCACACCTACTACATGATTATTGTCAACAGAAATGACCTTTACAGCAGAGATACTAAGAAAGGGAGAGCAAGGATACAAGTACATAGTAGGGGGAAGAAGGTATGGTGTGAAAGAAGGAATGGATATAATTAGATGACACAGATGGAACTTTATTCTTATCTGTTTCTTCCCCAAAATGGAAGCAGTAACATTGGATATTCCCCAGCGTCAGTGAGGCCTCTGGTGCTGGTGATCTGACTAGCTGTCTTGCTTAGTTTTATTGAAAGTAGTTATTGAAGAGGATGAATTCTATGTACTTTGACATAGCTGGAATGCAGGATCTTGTGTTCCAGAGTAGGGGTCCATAAACCGTAGCCTACTGACCAAATCCAGCCTGCCCCATGTTTCTGTACAGCCCATGAGCTAAGAATAACTTTTACATTTTAAAATAAAGTTTAGGATGACTCATGTTTAGATTGAGACAAATTTAGATGCTTATGCCTAAATGTCAGCTTTAACGTCAAGGCAGGTATGTTACAGTATCTGACTTATAGTAGTACTAGGAAGCTTATTCATTATTCCATGAGCTTCTGAGGATAAAACTGGAATTGTTTGGTTTTTTTCCCACCAAGACAAATGGTACTTATAAAATAAAACTTGAGTTTTTCTTGAAATCATAACAGAGCAAATTGCAAAGCCTTTTCTTTTTAAATTTTGGGTTTGTGCTCAATAATTCTACACACCAAAGCAAAATTAAAATGATTAGGTATGTGTTAGGTGTGTGTATGTATAAATGACCCATCTTTTATTGTTGACCAAAATTGATAGGATTATGAGTATAATGCATATTCCATTGGATCTGTGATCTCATTGATCTGAATATTGCTTTCAAATCTTTCCTGGCTCTTGTGTATATGCTTTGATAAGTTCACCAAAAAGGATTTACCTAGTGTTCCTAGGACCTTCATCAAATTCTCTTGGAATTTTATGGATACCAATGAAACACACAGGCTACTAGGCATCCCTTAGTCTTACTATATATGAAGTAATTGATGTAATAAAACTTTATGAGGAGCTTCATATGGATGTGTCTTTGGTAGAAAATGTGTGAACCATGCCTTATCTGTTTGGAACATTGGGAAATGGGTAACGCCATGCTAATGTAGAAGACTATTGGCTCCTAGAAGTTCTGACATTGGAAGTTGTTGTGTGGGGTGTAGCAGCAAGCACCCCAGTATCCCCAGGGTGACTGCCAACACAGGTTCTTAGATCTGCTTTTCAAAAGGAAAGCAACTCAAAATGGGTTAACAAGCTTACTTTAATCAAACAAACACACATTACCTAGTTCAGGGGAAAAAGGTCAGCACCCCAAACTTCAGAGTTACAGAACTTACAGATCAGACAGGCTTCCAAACTGTCCCAACATTACATGCATCAATACCAAATCACAGTTACCAGAGAGGGAAGCATCAACATCTGGGTTTTCAAAGCCGGGGGGCTCTCAACAACGGCTTCCCAGAGTCTCATCTGGTCAAATCACACAACACTTCTCAAAGTGAGCCCCAAAGCAAAGCCTCTCCTCAGGGCTTATATAGCCTTCTCTTGGCTCAGAGAATGTAACAACCTTCTGGACCCACTGCCCAATCACACAGCATCAAGGTGTGGTCATTCCTGAAAACCAAGCCTCCCACCACAGGCTCCAGGCGCACTTAAGCTAGGGGCAGGGAAGATCTTTAAATTTGCATTTCCATTACATGGGGTCAAGAAAGAAAGCTCCAAGAATTTAGAGCTTTGAATAGACCTTATAGATCATGCCTAACCACTTCATTTAATAGATAGGTGACATGAATTGCCCAAAGTCACATAGCTTGTAAGTAGAAGAGTCAGAATTCAAACCCAGGTCTTCTGCTTAAAAATCTAGTGTTGTTTTCACCAGTCTATATTGGAAATTGCCAGAGAGGCAAGATCATAGGTTCCTATTGAGGCAGGTTGGCAGTTGATCATTTTATCGTCTCATGCCTAAGTAGATGAGAGTAGAGCTAACTATCCCTAGAAATTCTTCTATAAAGCATTTTAGAAGAATCTCTACACACTCTTCAACTAAAAAAAAATTGATGCATTTTAAGTCTGATTTTGTTTTCTTACTCTTAGCTGTTAGTAAAGTTGTCTAAAAAGAAAAGATGCACGACTGCCTTCAGAACATCACATAAACTTCTTGGGTCAGCTAAAGAAAAAAAAACATTCCCACAAAGGCTGGACATGAATAAATATTGGAGGAAGGTATCCCCTAATTCTCCCATCCCCTTTCCTGCATCCTGAATAAGTATGTAAAAAGTTAAGTTGTGATTAGTGAATCAAAAAAAAATACTGAAAATATAGTAATGCTTGTATTCCTCCTTAGCAATATCTCTTTCTTCCTAAGTGCAAGGAAAGGGAGGAAAACTTGATTGATTGGATTTTAGGCTAGATATTGTTGGACAGTAAACAGTGGGATACTACTGTATACAACCTCCTCAACTTGCCTGCTGACCCTCTGTTTCCTTCCCGGGGTTACTTAGTAACTGTGATGTGATGTAGATTGTTCCTACACCCTAGATATTTCCAAACATCTGTTCTCTGTGAGTATATTAGTCAGCACTTCTGTCATTTATTAACGAATAATGAATTAGTTTTGGTTGATTAAGTACATTTGAAAAAAATCAAGACACTGTCCATCACTTGTAAAGATTGTAAACTCTGTACAGTATGCAGTTTTCAGTGCATCATCTGTGCATCCCCCAAGTCTCAGATGGCATTTTACTTGGAATTTAGGGATAATTATAATAAGCCTAATAATTAAACACATGGGATGTCAAATGTCAGAGGTGACAAGGTCCTTGAAGCATAAGTGTGTCAGACCTGAAGGAAACGTAGAAATCATGCAGTTCAATCCTTTGACTTGGCAGAAAAGGAAGCTCAGATACAGAGAGGTTGGTGACTTGCCCAGGATCACAGAACTAGTAAGGTGTAAGCTGGGATTCCAACCCAGGTCCCATGATTTCTAGTCCCGTGCTCTTTGCATTTCCCTGAGGTGCTTAATAACAATTTTAACTGTTACTTCTTTTATTCCATTCTTAGGAACCATTACAAGAGATTTGAATTTCTCATCTGCTCTGTATAGTTACCAGGAGTTATGTGATGGAATAAAACTGCTTACACAGCATGCAAGCATTCAGGTTTTATATCAAGAGGAAGGGGGAGAAAATCCTTTAAGTTTTACGAAAGAGCTGATGCTGGAAGTCTGAAACCTCTGCATGACAGATGCCAGGTTATCTACCTCAGATAAGCACAGAACTAATAAGACTTGGCTAAAAATAGTTTTCTTAGTACCTTCCAACAGACAGGGCCTGGGCTGAGACATGATATTAAAAACCAACAGGGCTGCCAAGAAATACTTTTTGTCCCGTCAAATTTAGACCAAGAGGAGAGGGACAGACTTAGGAGATGCATAGAGGTGATTGTAGAGAGGACTCCAATGTCAGATAGAGGATTAGAAAAAAGAACCTCTAAGATTCCTTCCAATTCAACATCTGACTTTTTGTTGGTTTGGTTTAAAAGAATAAGTGCAAACACACTGACACCTATCGGCATACAGTACTGGCACCTAACAAGTGTTAATTAAATGGAATGGAATCATAACTCTTCTTTCTACAAGAAGCTGAAAGTCTCTTGCCCAAACTTAACATGGTTGGCACTAGTACCTGTCCCTTCTTGGAAAGTAAAATGATCTACCCTGTTGATTTAGTGGCACCACACCAAAGGTTTGCCAGAAGTTCTTGAGATCTTATTCTATTAGAAGATTTATAGGGGTTAGAGCTACAGAAAATGACTTGTTATATAATATAAATCCAAATATAAATGGGCTCATTATGGAAGGAAGAATAGGCATCACATTTAGAGAAAGAAGACCTAAGATTGGGTCCTAGATCTACTACTAACTTGGTCTATACCCTTGGGCAATTGCTTTCTCTATGAACCTCACTTTCTTTACCTTTAAACAAAGAGATTGAACTACATACTCACTATGATACTTTCTGACTGAATCTGAAATCCTGTGACTCTCAGTTTTATCTGATAATGAAGACTCATAAACTTAGAGCTGGAAGGGTCCATCAAATCTCAGCTCCTTCATTTTACAGATGAGAAAACTAAGACTCTAAAAGATTGAGTAACGGGGTGGCTAGGTGGTACAGTGAATAGAGCACTGGCCCTGGAGTCAGAAGGACATGAGTTCAAATCCAGCCTCAGACACTTAACACAAAAACTAGCCGTGTGACCTTGGGCAAGTCGCTTAACCCCAATTGCCCAGCCTTCTCCCCTCCAAAAAAAAAAAAAAAAAGATTGAGTAACTTGCTCAAGGTTCTCAGGTAGTAAATATCAGAGGCAAGTCATTCTTTCTATGGTGCCATGCTAAATCCGCCAAACCAGAAGAAGGGCCAATTGATTCATATTCTGCTTTACTCTTTTAGAGTCATATTTTATAGGTATTGGAGGTGGTTGTGAGGGAAGCTTATGGAATTTCCTGCTTCTACTCTGCCATCTTGGCTCCTCCCCCTGCTCTACTCTTTATGAAATATAAGTTAGTGATTTAACTTACAAAATCACTGATTAATTCTTCTATTATTATGTTATATATAAATAAGGGCTAGAGGCATGTGACATGTTTAGTTTGACTGCAAACTACTTTGCTGGTTGAAACATTAATAGACTAAACTCAGCTATTTCCTTGCCAAATCTTATGGCCAATTCTCAGTTCTCATCCTTCTTGATCTCTTTTCAGCCTCTGACATTATTGATCACCCTATTCTCCTTGATATTCCCTTCTCTCTAGGGTACTGTGACGTTCTAACCTCGTTCTTCTCTACCTCTCACCAGTCCTTCATAATCTCCTTTTCTGTGTCTTCATCCAGGTCATGCCTACTAAAAGTGGATGTCTTCTGGGGCTCTTTTGTCTTGGGATTTCTTCTCTTCTGTGTATACACTGTTTTGCTTGATTATTTTATCAGCTCCAAGGGATTCAATGATCTTTTTGCTAATGATCCTCAGATCTATTTATCCAGCCCCAACTTCTCTCCTAATTTCCAGACTAGCATCCCCAGTTACCTAAACTCACAATCTAGGTGTCATATTCATCTCCTCACTCTCTCACCCCTCCACATCCAGTCTTTTTCTGATTCTTGTCTATTTTACCTCTGTAAAATCTCTTGTGTAGACACCCTTCTCTCCTCTGACAGACACTGCCACCACCATGGTGTAGGCCTTCATTACCTGAACTTAAAATTATACTTGAACTATTACAGTAGCTTTTTGGTTGCTCTTTTTGTCTAAAGTCTCTCCCCACACTAGTCCATTCTCTATTCAGTTTTCAAATTGATCTTCTTAAAGCATAAGTCTAACCACATTTTTCCTATATTCAGTAAACTCCAATAGTTCCCTATCACCTCCAAGATCAAATGTGAAACTTCTTATACCTCATTCCCCCTTATGTACTCTCCAGTCCAGAAACACCAGCCAAAATTTTATTGCTTGAAAAAGACACTTCATTTCCAACTTTATGTGTATTCACTGGCTGTCTCCTATTTTTAGAATTTTAGAATTTTAGAATTCTCTCCTTCCTCATCTTGTGTCTCTTGACTTCTTTTAAGTCCAAGTTAAAATCTTACCTCTGCCAGAAGCTTTTCCCTATCTCCTTTAATTCTGGTTATCTTCTCCTGTTGAATATCTCCAGTTTATCCTGTATACAGCTTGTGGTCCAAAGTTCTTTAACTGTTATTTTCTGCATTTAGAGTGTGAGCTCCTCAAAAGATTGATTTGTTTCTATTTTGTTGGTTTTCAGTTGTTTCAGTCATGTCTGACTCTTGGTGACCCTATTTGGGGTTGTCTTGGCAAAGATACTGGAGTGGTTTGCCATTTCCTCCTCCAGCTCGTTCACAGCTGAGGAAACTGAGGCAAATGGAGGTTAAGTGACTTGCCCATGATCGCCTGAGGCCAGATTTCAACTAAAAAAAATGAGTCTCCCTTACTCCAGTCCCAGCATTTTATCTACCGTGCCGCTTATCTGCCCTTGTATTACTAGCATTTGGCATAATTCTTGGCACATAGTAGGTACTTAAATGCTTTTGACAGACTGACTGGAAAGTCAAATTTTTTTATACAGTTACCAGGAAAATTTTTAGACTTGATGTCACTGATATTTAATATTAATTTTAATATTAATATTACTTTATTATTTACAGAGTTATTTCTGGACATTATCTTGTTTGATCCTCATCAAAGACCTGTGGGGTAGTGCAGGTATTATTAACTCCAGTTTACAGAGGACAAAAGAGAGGTTCAGATGGAAGAAAGTGACTTGACCTGTTCATTAATCTAGTTAGTCTCAGAGATAGTACTTAGTTAGTCTCCTAACTTTTACTGTGAGGCTCATTCCACTTCACCATCTTCCCTTCCCACCATACAGTTACGTAGTGTAGTGGATAGAAAATTAGACTTGGAATCAGAAAGATCTAATTGTGATTCCAAGGTCAGTCACTTAATGTGACTAAGTACAAGTCACTTAATCGCTCTGTTTCTCATTTGCTTTACCTATAAAATGGAAGTGTTGGATTAGATGGCCTATAAGGTCCTATCCTATCTAAAAAATCAAGCCAACGTGAATTTATTAAGCGCCTACCATGTGGTGCTTAGGGAGACTAGACATTTTCTCTCGTCCTTATACATCTCAAATCTCTTCAAAATAGGAATTAAAAATAACATATAAACCAATATCATCTTTCTCAGTAGTTCTGAGATACAGCAAACCAAATAAGGTAACAACCCAGTGAACTAACCATGAAGAAGGTGAATCCCTAACCCTTCACATCCACAGCTGCTCCTTCCTCACTACCCACCATGCACCTGGAAGCATGCCTGCACAAGCCAACCTACCTCTCTGCAGCAGATCAACTGTACACCATGACAACTCTTCCCCATTCTCCCAGTGCCACAGAGATTCAAAAGGCAGAAATTTACTCTAGCTATAATAGTGCTGCATAGCAGAGCTTGGAGGAATAGAGAGAAAAGGGACAGGATGTATGAAAATATGGCTAAGACTCTACTAAGTCTGAGCAAAAGACCCCAACATGAAGCTGCGATCACATTTGTCTCCCCAGATGTCACTTTGGGCAGGACAGAGGCTAGTGAACTGTTAGTTCTTCAGCATGGAAGGAATCTCAGATTCTTTGAGGTCTAGTCCTCAGGGAAACCACCCTCAAAGTTAAGGGAGTCAGAAAATAAGCAAGAGGAGAAAATAAGGGGAAAAACAACAACAAAATAAAAGTAGAGAGTCTATTAAGTGATTTATTTCCAAAAGTACATGAGGGAAATTGAGGGGATGCTCATCAGCTGGGGAATGACCGAATAAGTTGGAGCATATGATTGTGATGGAATACTACTATGATATAAGAAATGATGAGCTGGTTGATTTTAGAAAAACATAGAAAGATTTTCATGAAATAATGAAGAGTAAAATGAGCAGAACCAAGAGAATGTTGTACTCAGTAACAACAATGTTGTTCTAAGAACAACTTTGAATGACTAAGTCTTTTTGAGTCTTATAAATACCCAAATTAGCCACAAAGGACCTGTGAAGAAAGGTGCTATCCATACCCAGAGAAAGAACTGATAAATGGAGGTATATATAGTACAGTTTTACATATGTAGCTACACATACTTGTAGACACATACTTGTGTCTAATAGTGGCCTTCTCTAGGACAGGGTGAAGAGGGAGGGAGAAAAAGAAATAAAAAGTACACAGCAGAGAACAAAAGAAAACTTAGAAGAAAGCCCAGAAAAGCAGGATAACCTTAAAATGATATGAGTATTTATTACGTACTTTTCCCAAAAAAAAAAGCAAGTAGTGTGAAATGGAAATTCATAGTTTTACATTGAATTATCTTTTTATGTTGTGCTGTGTACCTGGAAATGTTCTCTCTCTCTATTTTTTTTTGTTTTTAAGTTCAAAATGAATAAAACATTTTTTAAATGATTAGAAAAAGTGTTCATGGGAAGACAAGAAGTGTAACAGAAGTCAGTGAGGAAGGAGAAGCAGGCCTGAAACATAGCCCAAACTTCACAAATTCAGCTTATAAATGAGTCAGTGTTTTGTTTTAGAGGGAATATAATACTCAGTTATAAAAAGTGGAAATTCATGTAAAACAAAGAAGGGGAGAAAGGAGACAAAGGGGAATGTGATATAGTTTAATCAAGTAAAGGTGACTAGTGAAATGAAAATAACCCCTCTAATCTCTCATGAAGAAGATTTCAAGGCAAAGGGGTGGGAAATGCTCAAAGAGTGCAAAGGTCAGTAATGAATGGCACAGTAAGGGACAGGAAATTTTTACATTAAGACATCATCATCTCTATCCTCTTCTGGAGTTGGTATTTCTAAGTGGGAGGCACAAAAAAAAGGGAGGCAGAGGTCAAAATCTACAAAATAGTAACATAGAAAATGTTTAGAAGCCCCCTTAGAACCTTTAATTCCATGAGGAAGACTTAATTGGCATAGCTAACAAACAAAAAAGTTGAAGGAAAAGGAAATTTTATTTGAATGTTTAAACTGAATGGGAAAAAAAATAGAACTGTATAAAATCATGAAAGAAAAAGAAACTAATAAGCAAAACACCAAAATTAGGGGAAAGGATAACAAATGAGTTCAGCAGAAAGGAGGGGTTTTCTTAAGGATGGGTGAAAGAGGGCCAATGGAAATAGGATAGCCTTAAAAATTTTAAGCTAAAATAACTTAAAAGTAATAAAACTGTGTTTACAGAAAAAGGAAAAATTCTAACTTGGAAAAAATCAGTATTAGATAAAAATGGAGAAAAATGTAAACCTAATCTTATAACTTTGAATGGATTTTACAATCCAATAAAATGAAATAGTGACAGATTCAATAAGAAAACAAAATCCCATAATCCATTGCTTACAAGAAAGACATTTTAAAAACAATGATGTACATAGAATAAAAATAAAGGGATGGGAAAAAATTGTCATACAATCCAAAAAAGCAGGAGGCATAAAGATAGGTAAAGATAAGATAAAGTAATCTTTATTTTGCTGATACTAATTGAGACAATAGCTTGAATTTCAAGTTTACAAAATGAACCTTCAAAAATCAATTGTAATGGGGTGGCTAGGTGGCACAGTGAATAGAGCACTGGCCCTGGAGTCAGGAGGACCTGAATTCAAATCCAGCCTCAGACACTTAACACAAAACTCACCATGTGACTTTGGGCAAATCATTTAATCCCAATTGCCCTACCTTTCCCCCTCCAAAAAGAAAAAAAAACATCAATTGTATTACTATATAATAATAATAATAATAATAATAATAAAATCTAATGGAGAATAATAGAAGAGGAAATCTCATTCCAAATATCTCCATTATTCATAAAGTATCTTAAGAACAATTTGCCAAAATGCAAAAAGACTTGTATAGATTAAATTGCAAAATGCTCCAAAGAAATTTTAAAAAATAACTATTTAAATAACCAGAGGAATATTCTATAATCATGACTGGGCTATACCAATATAATAGATATGATAATATATCAAAGTATGATTGTACTTTTATTTTTAATACTATACAATTCAGTGTTTAATATGATTGTACATATATAACCTATATCTGATTGCACTCTGTCTTTGGAGAGGGGGATGAGGGAGGAAGAGGTGGAAATTTAAAACTCAAAATCTTATAAAAGCAAATACTGAAAACTACATAGAAATAAATAAACATTTTTTAAAAAAATACTATACCATCCAAATTATCAAAGGAATCTTTTATAGAACTTCATAAAATAATAACAAAATTCATTTTGAAAAATAGAAAATTCTACAGTACTAAGAGAAATGATGAAAGAGATACAGTCAAAGAGAGAATAGCACTTTGGAACTTCTGACTATATTATAAAGCAGCAGTTATCAAACCCATCTAGTAGTGTTTAAAAAATAGAGGTAGATCAATAGAACAAAATAACCAAAAGAGACTCAGAAAAAATGGAACTCAGTAACTCAGCGTTTGGCAAAGTGGAATATGTAAATTATTTAGTTAAAAGCTACCTATGTGATAAAAATTGCCAGAAAAACTCAAAAGCAGTCTGTCCCAAATTAGATTTAGACCTAAACCTTACACCAATAAGCCACTCTTCAGTAGATAGTCAAAGGCTATGAATAACAATTCTTAAAAGAACTACAAACTATTAACAACCACGTGAAAGTGCTCCAAATCACTAAAAATAAGAAAAATTCAAATCCAATAACCCTGAAATTTCACCTTACATCCTGAAAATTGGCAAAGACTAAAGAAGTAGTCAGTAGTCAATGTTGGAAGAATTGTGAGAAGTTAGTCACACTGGTGCATTTTTGATGGATTTATGTAACAGACAATCATTTGGGGAAAGCAATTTGAAATTATGTACATGAAGTAACTGCAATGACCTTACCCTTATCGAAGAATTGGGGGAAAAAAACAAAAAACTAATGCTCATTCGATTGGATTGTATGAATTCAATGGAATATTACTGTGCTGTAAGAAATGATAAATGACATTAATATAGAGATATGTGTAGACTAAGTCAACTGATAAAAAATTCATTAGATCCAAGAAAACAATATACACAGTGACTACAGCAATGTATGTAGAAAGAACAACCACATACCCCTACAAATCGAAAGTTTATGTTGCAAAATTATAGAGAACAATAATGTTATAATGCCATTGTGATATCCACAGTGCCCACGGGAGCTATGGATATGCTGGTGTGGTGAATCATAAAATGTAACAGACTCTTCATGTGGAAGACAGAATCAAAACATTTATTCCAATACCAGAAAGTCAAATCTCAAAACCAGGAAGCCAAACCCATCACAGCAACCAAGAAGTTGGTACACATAACCAGTGTAGTGTACACCAACATTCCCAAGCCTTCCCTCCAACAGGCCTTCAAAACAAAACAGGCCCCCTTAAGTAAAATGTCCCTCTCTCACTCATGCTAGATGCCCAGACTCCACACTGCTTGCTCATAGCAGTTCTGGCTCTCTTTGCTGCTCTTTCCTCCTCCACCCTTCCTCTTCCACCCTTTCAGCAAGCTGTTCCCTCCATGGGCTCCAAGTGATTACATTTGGCCTATTAAGAGGCAGGTAAAATCTTCAAATTTCCATTACCATTACACATGTCTCAAAAGGTGAGATATCAGAAGACATTTTCTAACCTTTTGCAGAGCTTCAAGATCCATAAATATTATACATTGCACATATTTTCAGAGTTTAAAAAAATATATTGATCAGTTATGCTAATTTTTTTCATTTTCCTTTTTTTGTCTTTAAAAATACTGTTTCTTTCCCACTCATCATTACATAGGTTACAATCCTTCTTTACAACCTGACTAATATCATTTGTGAAAAGTCACATTAAGAAGAATGCATAATCATCCCTCTCCACCCTCCATTCCCTTTCCTACACCTAGTTCTAATTACTGAGTTAAAATATTTTTGCTAAATGCTGTTTTTGTCACTTTGGGCAAGTCACTTCACCTCTTGTAGACTCAATTACCTTTCATATGAGGGCACTGGATTAGGCTACCCCTGAGACCCCTTCTGTGAATCTTTGAGTCTAAGCTCTACCATTAACAAGTTGTGAGCAGCCTAGAAGCTCCCTTCCTGCCATGCCCTACTCTGTCTTTCACTTCCACAATTACATTCCTTTGGTTTCCCCATCCCTGTTTTCATTGCCCTTCTGTTGTCCCCTCTAGAATCCTTCTTCTGTTGTTACAGTCTACCTTTCATAGTAGACCCATATCCAAAGAAATCACTTTGCATTTTTCTTGTATTTTATTTATATGCATTTCCTCCAATAGAAGGTAAACTCTTTGAAGGCAAGGATAGTTTAAATTTTGTTTTGTTTTTAATCTCCAGAACGCAGAACAGTCTCTGAAAAAAGATAGCTACTTAATAAATGTTTGCTGATTGATCGTTTGCTTGAAAAGTGTAAGGATTTGCCATTATTTCTAGTCCCTACCTCAGGACATTCCATGTCAAGTCTGAATGTTATTTCCTAAGAAAGGTGATCCTTAATTTGGGACTTTCTTTGGATAGTATCTGAAGTTTTCCATATGCAGGAACTTTGTGTTGTTGTGTTCCCAGAAATAGTTCTAATCTCTAAATTTGTTTTTCTCAACTGTAAAATGTGGATAAGAAACCTCTCAGGATTGTCGTGAAGATCAAATGAGCATATAGTAGGCTCTGCATGAACGGTTCTTCCCTTCCTCCCCCTTCCTTTGTGTGATCTTGATGTATCTGAAGATCTCTCATAGAAATAGTCGTGTGACACTAGAGAATGGGACCGGAACCAGTGGGAGGGATTCCAGGCCAGACAAACTTTGACACAGTAGAAGGAAACACACGGTAACAGTGTCACAGTGGAACAGATGTAGCTATAGAATAATAAAGGGAAGCTCGGTGATTTGGGGTAGAATGCCAGACCTGGAGTCAGGAAAACTCGTGTTCCTGAATTCAAATGTGGCCCCAGACTCTGGGCAAGTCACTTAATCCTGTTTGCCTCAGTTTCTCCATCTGTAAAATGAGCTGGAGAAGGAAATACAAAACCACTCCAGTATCTTTACTAAGAAAATCCCAAATGAGGTAAAAAAAAAAAAGTCAGACATGACTGAAAAATGACTCAAATACAGTATGAAATAATGTGCCTCAAGCACACCATCCTATCACCAGAAACTTTCGGATGAAGGCTATATAGCTAATATTAGGACATTATATAGGAATCCATTCAGCATGGTACGATATTGAATTAGATGATCTCTGAGTCCCCTTCCCACTGTGAGCTTTTTTTTATTCTAAAGCCCTATTTAAATGACTTTTAAAATATTATTCGAAGACTATGATCCTGTAATTCTTACGTTCCAAGAGTCTGTGATTCTAAGAGGCTAATAAGCTTGTCAAATGAATGAAGGTCTCTAATACAGTCTCCTCTAACATTTTCCTCAGTTTTTATAACATGAGATTGCCTCAATTAACCTCAGTTCTTTTTCTTCTGTGGATATTCTTTTTATCTCTTCACAGCTCTTTTATCCTTTCCTTTCAAAGTGGTCTGGAAATGCCAGTCACTCTAAGTCTCTTCTTCTCTTCTAGTTGACTGTTCTTTTAACAGGTACAGGCTATGCTGGCTATTTTCCTTAGGGTTTACATTAGTGACCTTTGTTTAACTTTTTCTCTTATTTTTCATTTCTTAATCTATTCTGATCTTTTTTCATTTATCTTGCTTTAGTACCTTATTTTGGAACTGTTCTTTTACTGGCCTTGTTAGCATCAGAGATCATTAGGAGCGTTAAAAGTTATGAGACATTGAGTCTGAGAACTGAAACCCAAGATGAGAACTAAGAAAAAGATCCAGATCTCTATCTCTCTCCAACTGGGCATTCAAGGCTCTTTCCAATTTACCTTTTTAGCCTTATATCCCACCACTACCCTTGCTTCTTAACAGGCAGCCTGAAATATTCATACTTTGCACATGCCCCACACTTTTATTCCTCCAAACCTTTAATCTGTTTTGTTCTATGTCTGAAATTCTTGCCTTGCCCTCCCTACATGCTGAACACCTATCCATCATCCTTCCAATTCCAACTTAAAGCTTTCCCTGATTCCTTAATCAGTAATAATTTCTCTCTCCTCTTAATTCATTGAACCTTGTTTACCATTCACATAGTCAAAGTTTTCTAATTTCATTGAAGTTACTTCTGTACCAGTTTTGTCCATCACTAATAAACTGCATATTGCTTGCCAATAGGAACTGTGGTTCAGTTCCCTTTATGTCTTATACACATCTAGGGAACCTATCTAACTTCCAGATTCTATGCCACTTCTGACTAGCCATATAATGTGAAGTAAGCTATCGAGCCTTTCAAAATCTCCATTTCTTCATCTTGAAAATAAGAATAATAACTTGTGATGGCAAAAGGGTCATTATTAAAATCAAATGATATATCATCCAATTATATATAATTTTATTATATATCATTCAGATTCTAATTACAGATCTGCCATGAATTGTATGTGACTTAGATAATACACATCCTTTTAATGCCCCCACTAGGATGTTTTTCAGTTATAAAGTGATGGAATTAGACCAGATTGTTTCTAAAGTCCCTTCAAGTGTCACCATTCTGGGTTCTAGGTTAGACTCAATGCATTTCTAAATTCATTTGATGACCAAATATATTAGAGCTTCAAATATATTGAAGGAATGCATAAATATTAGTATGGGGAGACTTGTATATGCAGGAAGCCCTAGGATAAATGGGAATCATAAGTATTTTATCTCTATCATTCCATACTTCAGGATGTCTTTCACTTGTCACATTTCATCTTCTCTGATTCCATATTCTTTTCCTGCTCTTTAACATTCTGCAATTCTATGGAGATAACTCAATGGCATTGACACATGATTCTTCTCTGACAACATAAGAGCTTTTAATGAGAAAATAAAACAGAAGGTAAAAGAATTGTGCTGAGCTCTAAAAAGACAAGTCTGATTAGAAAAGAGAAAACCAAAAGAAATATAACAAAAGAGAAAAAGGGGGTCCAGGACAGTCATTGGTAAATAGAAGGAAGATTATTTTTAGTAAATTTACTGAACTAGGAGTAAAACAAATGTGGCTTATCGTTTCAGCTTTGTCCTTAATAACCCATCCAGACTTGGTAGTCCATTTTCGTTCTCTGGATCCTAAGTTATGCTAGATGACATCTCAGTTCCTGGGGTGGCTAGGTGGCACAGTGAATAGAGCACTGGCCCTGGAGTCAGGATGACCTGACTTCAAATTCGGCCTCAGAGACTTGACACATTTACTAACCATGTGACCTTGGGCAAGTCACTAAACCCCAACTGCCTTTCCTCCCCCTCCAAAAAAAAAAAAAGCAAAAAACAAAAAAGACATCTCAGTTCCCCCTTTCAACTGTAACAGTCTGTGTTCTTACATTCTCTCTTCTAAGGTCCTTTCTATCTCTAACAATATGTATTCTAAAATTGTATGTCCTCTTGTCCTTTCAAGTAATATTTTATGTGTGGAAATTCATTTCAGCTCTAATATTCACTCCTTTAAGGTTGTTCAGCTGTCCCATCCTAAGAATCTAGAAGTTGCTGAATGCTCCATTAGATTACTTTTTGAAAAATATACAGAGACTATCTCCTGAGTTGTCCATTCTTGATGTGGATAACAACGAAAGACATTCCTGTTTCAAGGTTATGATATTAATCCATAATCCCAGCAATGGTTTTCCCTCTGGTGTTGATTCCTAGGCATTTAAGTGTATGGTGCAGAAAGAGGTGCCAGAGTCCAGATGATTCACTATTTTCATATGATCCAGCCATCCTAAAGGTATTTGGTAGTAGGTGTTTTGGCACCTTAGGTGCCTGACTGTTTTTTAGTACTGTGTTTAAGTGTTGTGAGCAACATAAGCCATTTCATTTTTTATTGATGACATCTACTTTGAACTCAGAAAGCTTTGTTGTCTTTTTTCACAAAATGGAGAGAGAAAAGGGTGTGCCCAGTGATGTGGGGAATGAAAGACTTATTTGGGGAGGTATCTAACAAAATAACAGAATCTCAGACACACATAGCTGCATGACCCTGGGCAAATAACTTAATTTTGTCTGCCTCAGTTTCCTCAATTGTAAATAATATGTTACATGTTATTTTATGCATAAATAAATAGAATACAAGACATAAGTGCATGCAATTGCCTGGATCCTTCCCCTTGTTAGTGATCTCTCTTTCCATCAAATCTACTTGTTCTGAGGTTGTTGTTCAGCTAATTCAGTCATGTCTGACTCTGGCAATTAGGAGTTTTTTTGGGAAAGATACTAGTGTGGTCTGCTATTTCCTTCTCCAGTGGAATAGGCATCACACAAATAGTGAGTATCTGAGGTCACCTTTGAGCTCAGGTCTTCCTGACTCCAGGCCCAGTGCTCTGTCCACTGCACCAGCGAGCTGCTTCTGTTTTAACGCAGGGGCATAATAAAAACCCCCACTTCACAAAGTTGTGAGAATCACATGAGATGTTCAGTACACATCCCCTTGCAAACTTTAAAGCATTCTGCCAGATGATGTTAGTGCACAATATGCCCCTTGTGAGAAAATGTAATCTCCTTGGGGGTAAGGCCTTGTTTTTATCTTTATCTTTATATCCCCAGCATCTTCCACATAATAAGCATTAATCACTGCTTGTTTATTGAATGATTGACTTCCTGGAAGAAGAATTGACACCTGAGCTGTGCCTTAAAATATAGAGAGCAGAAGCCAGACCCTGAGGACCCCCCACCCAAATTAGGCATTGACTTTGAGAGAATATGCCCTTCTTCCTTAACCCCACTGCATTGCCTGATTTTCTTTCAAAACACGCCATGTTTTGAAGTTAGAGTCTCACCACAGAGCATCAGGTTTGGTGGCAATTGCTGCTCGTGTAGGTTGTAGTTAAGAAGGCTGCTAATGAAGAGCTCATCAGCCTTGACGAGAGTCTATTTATAGTAAGACCATTAGGGCATGCAGCTGTTCTTTGCCACATTCCTTCATGAAGCTCCTAGTTTCTGTCAGCAGCAAATGGTATTTTTAGCTGCAACTTTCAAACTGAGGCAGAAAAGGTTACAGAGTCAGCTGGGGATAAGTATAGTATTGTACTGTTTTGTCTGCCCTCCTGTCTCCCACCCCACCCCCAACCTCAGTATCTCTGCCTTTCTGCCGGAATAGAAAAACAAAATCTTGGAACTGGAAGGGACCTCCGAGGTAACCCTTATCTGAAATAGGAATTACTTTTACAGAATCCACAGTATGTTATCATCTCATCTCTGCTTGCAGATCACTAATAACAGAGAGCTTTTTACCTCTGATTTTTAGAAGTTATTCCTTCTACTGAATCAAAATTTGCTTCTGTGTAACATCCTCTCTCACTGGTTTTCATTCTGTCCTGCAAGGCCAAGCAGAGTAAGTCTCATCCCTCTTCCCTGTGACAACTCTTTAAATATTTTAAGACAACAATAATATCCTTCCTTATCTTCTTTTTTTTTCCAAAGTAAGCATTGATTCAAATTGATTCAACATCTACAACAAAAGTTGATTAAATACCTACTGTGTGAAAGCTATCTAGTTTCTTCAACTTGTCCTCATATAGTTTTTATTTCTCTGGCCATCCTACTCCCCTTCCTCTGGAAGTACTCAAGCTTGTCAGGATTACTTCAGTCACAATACAGGAGATAAGGAAATTCTATTGCCATGGACCTAATTTCTCAACATTATAAGCCTCTCTTTAGTGACCCTGCCACAAGTCATTAGGCGTTCGTTAGCTGTCAGAGTTAGAAGGGACCTCTGAAGTCATCTAGTATAACCCAAAGCCTTAGAACATTCTAGTGTGATAGTTCAGTTCAGAGACAGCAAGACATAGTAGGAAAGGTATTGCTCTGGCAATCAGAGGAACTGCCTTTTTTATTACCAAGTTGGGGTGTTTTGTTTGTTTTTTGAGAATCAAATACAAGATAAATGTGAAATCCCTTTGAAAACAATTCTAAATATTATAAAGAAATGAGTAATCTGGGGTGGCTAGCTAGCTCAATGAATAGAGCACCAGCCCTGGAGTCAAGAGGACCTGAGTTAAAATCCAACCTCTTAACATTTACCAGCCATGTGACCTTGGGCAAATCACTTAACCCCAATTGCCCTGCTTTCCCCCCTCCAAAAAGAAAAAGAAAAGAAAAAAGAAATGAGTAATCAGAGAGGATTCACGACTTGCCCCAAATCAGAAAGATAGTAAATAAGTACAGTTCAGGATTTGAAACTATGTCATCTGACTCTAGGTCTAACTCTCTTTATATTATACTATCCTGCCCCCACAAACTGCTATACAAATGTAATGATTAGATCCATTTCCAGAAGAAAACACTGAGGCTCAAAGAAGTAAAATATTTTATTCAAGGCCACAAACAGTGGGGGAAAGAACTAGGAGTTGAACAGGGACACAAGAATTGTATGAGTAATAATACTAATAATGATCTTGATGGTGATTTTTTTTTTTAAAGCAATTAGGGTTAAGTAACTTGCTCAAGGTTACACGGCTAGTCATTTGATTTATGCGTGGGTGCTCATTTTCTGAGGCCGGATCTGATCTCAGGTCATCCCAACTCCGAGGCCTGCGCTCTTACTCACTGCGCCACCTAGCCGCCCCTTTAGGGCAATTGGGGTTAAGTAACTTGCCCAAGGTTACACGGCTAGGTTTTTGTTTGTGCGGATTAAGTGTCGGAGGCCGGCTCCGAACTCAGGTCCTTCTGATTCCAGGGCCGGTGCTCTATTCACTGCGCCACCTAGCCGCCCCGATGGTGATTATTTCTAACAGACTGTGACTTCAAGGTTGCCCGCAGGGTTGCACTACCCACAGGAATCACCACAGGAATCACAGAAGTGTACTTTTTTTTTCTTTTTTCATGTTTTATTTTAGACTTAAATACTAAAACTCAAACACATAATTAGAAAAGAAAAGGAAATGTAAACTTAAATAATAAAACAAATATAAAATAAGAAAAGAAAAAGAAAATATGTCATATGCACAGCAGAACATAAGAGAGAATTCAAAATATATAGCAATAAATTTTCACTTCAAGAAACCCTGTATAATAAATACTATGTGTTGTGTTGACTGCTGTCCGTCTTTTCTTTGCTTCCTTTTAAGTTTTCCTTTGTTCTCTGCTGTGCACTTTTTACTGTTCTTTTTCCCCCCTCTTCCTTGCCCCCTAAAAGGCTACAAAGTGTAGATATATCCATATCCATATCTATATCTATATATATATATCTATATATATATATACACACATATATACACATATATACATATATAAACATATATATATATATATATATAAAGCATATAAACATATGCTTTCCCTTACAGATCCTATTCCTAATCTTTGTTTTTACATTTGTATATTTCTCTTATTTCCTATCCCTCCTGACCCCTCTACTTTACTAAAAGTGTACTACTTAACTCCCATTTTGTGCTTTGGAAGTACATGACCTGATGTGCTTCTTTCTCCTACTTCACCACTCCCCTACACAATGAACAAGGCACTACTTGGTCCAAGAATATCATAATCAACTGAGCTAAGAAAGAGTGGCCCATTCAGTAGTCCTTAGAAGATGTGACTCTGCCCTTTGGGAGTCACTTTTTCCATAAGTGGAACTGCTTGGACTATATATAGGTGAGAATGTGCTATCATCTCGCTTTTTCTCTGCAGTTATAGCAGTTGTTGAAACAGAACATTGAGTACATGGTCTGCCTAGGCAAATGTGAGCCTTGACCTCAGGCCTCTGGCTGCCTCATGTGTCTGTGTGTATTTGTATATGTCTGTGTCTGCATATGCACATGTATATTTTCTCATATGAACAGGGAATAAACAGCCATCAGAGAGTGACATTTCTCCCTTGGTAGCTTGAAGTACCTGGATTCTCTTAGGACTGAATCTGCCCCATGTGAGCCCAAAACTGGGGCCCCTTTCTGGGAAAGAGAGCTCTAGATCCCTGCTCTAGTAGGTTCTGTTGTCATTTCATTTAAAAAACATTCTGAAATTGTAGTTCTCACAAAAAAAAAATAATGTTTTTGTCAGGGGCTCTGACTTTGGGGTCAGTAGATTAAGACTTGATTGTCTATGGCTTTCTACTAGCTATGTAACTTAGGGCAAGTCACTTCTCTATTCTGGACTTCTCTTTCCTTCTGTGTAAAATTAATGATTGGAACAGATGATTCCTGTAACTTCTTACAGGTCTAAATCTTATGAGCTGTGGAAGAAAATAAGTCAAACTTGAGAAAAAATCATGGCATCAGTCTAATATTTTTTTAAAATTCTGCAAAAGTACAATGTATTAGCATGTTTGTAGTAGAAGTTAAAAAAAAACTATTCAGTATTTAAGATTACTTTAGTTGAAAGTAATTATAAATACTCTTCCAGTAAGGCCCATTGGTATAATTTAATGTTAGTATTATTTCTGTTACTTCATTCTTCTCACTTTTTAAAGAGTTTACATAAAAATTATCTGAGACCAACTCACTATCCTGCTATTATTTTATATTTATTTTTCTGTAAAGTGTTTGCAGGTGACTGAGATAAAATATTAAAATAAGAATAAGAGTATCAAACTGTAAACCCTGTATTCTGTAGATACCCAAAATCACCTTTGGAAGAGTTCTAATAGCAGACACAATGGTGAGGATGACATGTACTGTCTTGTTCCCTCTTGATTTCAGTTTTTTTCATGAAGTCTCTGTTTTTAATGTTTTTCACTGAATGTAGTTTGGATATAATGAATATTTGGTATGGTGTCATCTATTAAATATTCTTGAATTTTTATGGATCAATGTTAGAGATGAGTAGCTGTGGGCAATAGTTTTGTCTGTGATAAAAGTACTTCCAAGATGGTTACTTGCTGAACTCTCTCAAGGATGATTTGGGATTGAACTTGTTGTATGGAGACTTGTCACCTGTTAGTTTATAAAGGATAGTGATCTTCTGGTGTATAATTGTAGCCTCCTAATCATACCTTTCAAACTTTCTAGTAGATATTTAAATTTTTGTAACCTGTAGAAATGAGCTCATTTTTCAACAATTTGATTGCATGATGTGGTCACTAACATCATTTTCTTTAAGGATGACCTCATTCCTTTAAATAAATCAGAATTACTGAGTCATTTATTTGATGCTTCTTTATCAACACATTGTTAGGTTGAGTTTATGCTCTTGTCTCTCATGGAGAATAATTTAATCCCACTCTTAGATCTTAACTATTTCATAGGTTGTGTTTAGAGATAAATTAATCTTGGTTTCATTTGACAAACCAGTGAGTTTGGAGAGAGGTCAGTTCGTTCCAAAGCCATTTCTGCAAAATTTTGGCCTGTTTGGTATATGCTCCAAAAATAATCATCTTTCTCCTTTCTGTTAAGGAAATGTTCATCTTCTGGGGCACCTTTTTGATCCATTATTTATCATTTTATTCTGCCAAAAGTATATTTAAGAATGGTATTGCATATTTGCTGATTGCTGTAATTTTTCCTCATATAGCTTTGACATAGCTTTCTTCTTGAAAACTTTATACTGGATGTGACTTGGCTAGAGAATTATCTACTCTTTTAGTTTGGCCTCAAGATTCTAGCTCAACTCCTTTGGTTTCTGTCCTATCCTTTATACATATCAAGAAGTTTATAATTATTAATTCCACATGGCATTTTAATGTTGCTATAGAAAGTTCCCATGAGATGAGAAAGCTTAATGTTCTACCTGTTGTTCCTTATTCTACCTTTGGGTTAAGCTGCTCAAATCAGATTCCTCTTCCACATATTCTTGGAGTAAGTCCATAGTCATAGGTTTGAGATCAACTTTTACAATATCTAAGCTATTGGATTTTCAGTAAATCATTTTATCCCTCTAGGCCTGCTTCCTTATTTGTAAAATGGAAACTATAATCTTTATAATGACTACCTCATACAAATGTAATCATATATGACTAGTTTTGTAAACTATAAAATATCATGTCAGTCAGTAAACATTTATTAAGCACCTCCTGTGTGCCAGGTACTGAGAATATAAATATGAAAAAAAAGACAATCCTTGCCCTCAAGGACCTTACAGTCTAATGGGTAAAGACAGTACATAAAAAGAAGGGGAACAGAGGAGGTACCCAGTATGCATGATGGAGAAGTCCATGAGTGAAGCTAGATGGAAAATGAAGAGATGATTGGTCTGGACCCATTCCTAAAATAGAGGTTTTGGAGCTCATCTCTTTGCTCTTCAGTCAGAGGGGCAGTGGATACTGATGAGATGTGAATCCCAGTATTTATTTGTTCTTGCAGGATGATGAGGTTTCACTGTGATGAGATTCCTAGGAGCATGATGGAAAAGTCAAAAGAAGTACAGCTGGGTAGGAAATATGTAAATTTTAAATCTTGTTATTTCTAGCAACAAGAGTCTTATTATTGTTTATAGAATACCTACTGTGTGTAAAGAGCCAACTTGTAATAACTGAATTTAGATTGGGCTATTTAGTCTCCAGTTTAGGAAATATTTCCCAGACATGTAACAAATGCTAGCAGTTCTTCCTGGGGTAGCTTCTTATTTAGTAAATGGAATTTGGCAGAAGAGGTCATTTTAATTCTAAGTGCTAACAAGCCAGCTTCAGGGTAGCACTAGCAAAAATAATACTCTGATACAAAATGATCAGAGCACTCTGTCTCCAAGGTCCCAAACGCACAATGAAAATCTGTGGCCTTAAATGTAACACAGGGATAAAATGTCAAAGATAGCAGCTGTTGTTCCATTGGAAGAGACAATGGAGCTGATTTTTAACCTTCCAGACAATCTCCTTGAAAATTTTTGACTATGATAAATTGAAATTTTTCTCAGAATGTTCTATTAAACAGTTGCCTTGAGGCTGAAAACAGTCCACAAAAACATAGATCTATTCCTGGACACTGAATGAAGAGAGAGAGTGAGAGAAAGTGTGTGTGTGTGTGTGTGTGTGTGTGTGTGTGTGTGTGTGTGTGTGTGTGTGTGTGTGTGTGACTTTGGGCAGATTACTTCAACTCTTTGGGCCTCAGCTTCTCCTTATGTAGTTTGAGGGGGTTGTATTAGATGTCCCTTCCAGACACAAAATGTTACGTTCTGTACTGTAGCATACTGTGTACTTATTAGGCCTCTTCTGCTTATGACATTGACTTTTTTGAGTAAACAAAGATTTAAGGAAATCCATCCCCAAATGAAACACACCCTTTTGAAAGATACCGAAAATTGTGAAGAGTATATATCTTATTTTTATAAAAATAACAGTGATAATAAGAATTACTTATATTTATGTAGTAGTATTCAGTTAAGGAAAGACAGTATTACATAGTGAGTATAGAGATGGCCGTGGAACCAGGAAGAACTTCAATCAGATCTTTGACTGGCTACATGCTAGCTCTGTAACTCTGGGAAAGTCCCTTAACTTCTTGTCACCGTAGGCAGCTCTCTGAGTTGAAGAAAATGAGTTAAACTTGGTGAAATCTCCCTGTCTCTACCACCTAATCAATTAAAAAACATATTCACATGTAGTATTTAATTGAATCATCAAAGTGACTTTTTAAGGTAAAAGAGTGGACTCTGACTTTTCACTCTCCCTGTATCTTCAATCAATCAGTTTTTATTTCTAAATCCACAAAATACTACATATTTCTCACTGTTCACATAACTTCCAATTTAGTTCAGGCCTTCATTATCTCTGTTGCAATAGCCTTTTAATTGGTCTTCCTACCTCAAGCATCTCTTCACTCTAATCCATTGCCCATACACCTACCAAAGTGATTTTCCTGAAGTGTGGGTCTGATGTGGGTCATGTCACTGCAGGCCATGTCATCCCCCTACACAGTGAACTCTAGTGGCTCCCTATTACTTATAGCTTCAAGTATAATCCTTTCTGTATGGTATTTTTTTTTTTATAATCTAGCCCCTCTCTACCTTTCTAATGTCTTTACTCTGTGATCCAGCCATACTGGCCTACTTCCTCTTTCACATACATAAAGCTCCATCTGTCTCCATACCTTGGCATTAGTTGTTCTTCATGCCTGGAATATATTCCTTCCTCACTTCTGTAAAGTGAGCAGCTTTCCTGAGGACTGCTGTTGTGAATAACTTTAAGAATCAAATCTCATAGTATAGTGGACTCTCTATTTATTCAGCAGTAAATTAAAGCAAAAACATTCAATAAACTAAGGTACAACTTTGCAACAATATAACATAAAAGCTTATTACTAAGGTGGCCACATAATCTTAAATAAAACATGTCATTCAGTAAGTCACAATCTTCTCAATCAGTATAGAGTACCCAAGTAAAGTCTTCTTTCATCTTGACTGACTTCCAAATATCATGCTTAAGGGGCAAATCATCCTTAAGCCAATCATCCTTAAAGGGTAGCAGAAAGTACAAACAGCATCCACCCCTTCCTCACAGTAAGTTACAATATCTTCAGTCAATATTGTGTACCCAAGTAAAGTCCTCTTTCATCTTAACTTGCTGACTTCCAAACCCCACAGCTCCTCTTCCACAGTCTGGCCGCTCCCAGCTCTTGCCTGGACTCAAACATAGGCAGCTCTTCTCTCCTGTTTTGTACTTCAGTTTATGGGGACTGCTCTTCAAAGTTTCTGTTTCTAGGAAGACAAATCTTAACAGAGCTACAATATTTACATACGTTGCCAGTACTATCATCTCAATTCACTTTCTGTCTGACAAAGTAACAACTCAAAAGACAAAGCTTCTGTCTGAGAAATCAAACACAAATCAACAATAAAGTCCCAGGACTTCTGTAAATAGCAGTAAAGCCTTCTTTCTGGATTTCTGTAGAAGCAGTAAAGTCCTATTTCAGGGCCCTTATATCAGCAATAAAGCCCTCTTTCTGGACTTCTGTAAACAGTAGTAAAGCCCTCTTTCAGGGCTTCTGTAGCAACAATAAAGTCCTCTTTCAACAGACAGAATGCTTTGTTCTGACAAAACAACATCAATACAGACAGAACAGACAGAGTGCCAACATTGCAACCATTCTCCTTCAATTCTGCTTGGTCCCAACTCATGCTCAAACTTTTCTCTGTTTTGCTTCTTCCTGTTCCGCTCTTTTGGCAAGCTCCTCCTACCATGGGCTCCATGTGATGACATTAGGCCTATTAACGGAAGGGAAGATCTCCAAACTCCCTTAGGCCTATTAAGCGCAGCACAATGTATACTGTTTCCAACAAAGACTTGATATAATCAAAGGCTAGTCTCAAAGGCACTTGAATAACTGAAACAAGCAGCAAAGTATTACTTTGCTTGCCATTACAACTTCTACCTCTTTGAATCTTTTTAAGAATGAATTCTAGTGCTACCTTCAAGTTACCATGACTTTAATAAGCATCATTTGGAGGAATTGGGGATTTAAGATTTAAGAATAACATACTGCCTGTCAAGTGCTTGAAGCATTGTGTAAAAAGAATTTGACTTGTTTTTCTTGGACAAAAATGATAAGTAGGAGCAACTTGTACCTCTTGATGGATATGTCAAGTGACATTTAAGATAGCAGTTGCACTAGCAGTCCACCTCAGCTCATATTTTGCCTTTTCTTAGACCACAGAAAGATAGGGTATCACTTTATTATCAATTAAACAGCAAGGGTTCCAGGTGGAATGGGTTGGATGGTCAAGATGGCAATGTACTCAAGCTACTAGCTAGATCAGTGGTACCAATCATGTTTATCTGACACTGAGCAGAAGATTTCCTCCAATTTATTCACCCAAGTTTCTGATGTTGCTGAATGCTAGGCAAGAAACCTTCTAGAGTAAAAATATACAGTAGGGAATGAAAATGCAATGATATTCAGGAATTTTTGAAAAATTTTAATTAAACATATAACTCTGTTCTGACCCTGTATCTAGAATTTCTTCCTTCAGTTTGACCAAGTATCTATCAATCATCAAGCATTTATTAAGTGCCTATACTATGTTAAGCATTGAAGTTTCAAATATAATACATGAAACAATCTTGCTCACAAAGAGTTTACATTCTAACAGGAGTTTATAGTTAGTCAATTTTCTGTAACCACATGATTCATTAAGCATAATAAAATTTGAGTGAACACTATTCCTCATACCCAGTCATATGCTCAAACCTACCCAGCATTCCTTCTTGAGATATGAGAATATCAGGACAGTTCTGAAGAATTTTCCCAGTCTATCTGCCATGGGAAAGATCAAATGATGGAATTTTATGTTTGAGACCCATCTGAGGGTCATTTCTACAAGTAAGGTAGTAATAGGGAAGGATATGGAGGTGGCTAAATTGGCTGTTTCTCACTGGCAGGCAAGAGTCCAGGAAGTATCCGTTTCTCCTTGTACTCTGATGCAAAACATTCTGGTACCTTATTGCAGGGCTGGCATGAGAGGTGTTTTTATCAGTAGCTGAGAGTTCCTCAGGCTCAGTAGCCAAAACAGTAGTCAGTGGCTGCTGTTAGCCACATGGCACACCTAGTTATCTTCTGTATCTTTCTTTCCCTACTCATTATAACCAAGAAATACCAGTGACAAACTGTAGCTTTAGGGCTGTAATCACTTGGCTTGTATGGTTCACTAGTTTCAATCCCTAACATCAGTTGTCACTAACCCACATGACAGTTAGATGTCCCAGTTTCAGAAGAGATAAGGAAGATGTGGCATGGGCACTGCTGACATTTTTATTTTGCTTCAGTCGAATATTTGTTTGTCCTTCAGAAGCCTATCCACCAAAAGCTGTGTTGCATAGTAGGGAAAGCCCTGTACCTCACTTTATATTCCAGCTCTAATACTTACCACCTCTGCTACCTTGAACAGGTTATTAAACCTCTTTAAGCTTCAGCTCATTTATATCTCAAAGAAGCATTGTAATACACTGCCCACCTCAAAAGATTGTTTTGAGACATTTCTCTTAGTCTTTTTTAGTCTTAAAGTGCTTTAGAAATATGAATTTTTAATCTATTCAACAAACATATTCATTGCCAACTATGTGGAAGGGCGCACATACTCAGCACTGGGGAAAGCACAGAGCTAAATAAGACAGTCCCTTCCCTCAAGGATCCAAGTTCTAGTAGGAGAGAAAGGATGTGGAATCTGTGAGGCCTCCTGGTGTATACAAAACAGCATTGACTTTGGAGTCTGGGGACCTAGATTTGAATCCTACTTCTATTTTCTACTTCTTTGATTTAGCAAATGTAAAGTTCTGTCATTCTGAGATTTCATGATTCTATTGATGGTGTTTGCTGAATACTTGGGATGTGCAAGATATGCAGGGAAATATTTTTTCATTTATTTTTAGTATTAAGTTACAACATAAATAATAATGGATAGATAATTTTATCTAACTTTAAATATTATTTTAACCTAAAAATCATGCTTTAAGTGTTTTTTTTTCTCTCTCTCTTTTTTGGAGGGAGAGTAATGTGTTTGCAAAACCTCTTTGTTTCTGGAAGGAAAAGCTGGGATAGGGATGCCATTTACTGTATTTTATTGCAGCCTCCTATTCAGTTTATAAAATGGGATACTGTATTATATATTTGATGCATAATGATTTCCCATCACAATTGTGATAATTACAGAGCATTCTGTTGTAGGGACACACATAGTGGAAATGGTCTTTATACAGGATCAACAATTAGCTCTCTGATGAATGAATTGCCTTTTTTAATGCCTGAAAATTATGTCTGAAAATCCACATCAGAGAAAAAGCAAGAAAACCCATCAGCTTTATTATTTTAATTGCATGGGGTGTTCAGTGAATCTGTTCTTTACTAGAGTCAGAGCCTGGATGTGAGGTCCAAATCAATCACACTTAGCTTTGTGATCTTGGATAAATCACTTCATATCTCTAGCCTTCTCCCTCATCTATAAAACAAAGATGTTGGTAGTACAGTACGTAACCTCACAGGATCATGAAAGTGACATAAATAAATAACAAATACTATGCAATCATAAAGTGTACAGGGAGCTATTAAAATTCAAGTACTTTGTTATATGTGGTTTCATTTGTGTGTCTACCCTTTGCTGACAGAGATTGCAGCCCATTTTATATTAATTGACTGTTTTCTGAATTCTTGTAGCCAATAAAAAAAATAAACCCATCACTAGGTAGCCAGGTTTTAGCAATAAACCTCTCTGAACTTAATCTGGTTGGAGGAACAATAACCCATTTATTGACCTAGGATCAATAGGATCATATTCTGACCCTTTCTAGCTAAGTAAGTCTTGCTAGAGTGTGTAGTCACCTGGGATAGCTTTCAAGAACCTAGGATCTCCTGTATGCCACAAAGAGCCATCAGGTACATTGGACAGTGGAAGCTTCATGATATTTAGGGTCAGACCATCTGGGATTATTCTCTTTCAAACTCTGCTGTGATATGTAATAATTATGTTACCCTGGTCAAAGCCACTTATCTCTTGAACCTCAGTTCCATTCTACAGAATACAGTCTGTAAAATGAGAGGATTACACTAGATTGTAGGTTCTTAACCTTTTTGTATAACAAAAGTTTGGTGAAGCCTATGGGCCCCCTTTGCAGAATAATGTTTTTAAACACATAAAATAAAACACATAAGAATGCAAAGAAAAGAAATTATATCGAAAGGCAGTCAACAAGAAAAAAGGTTTTTGTTGTTGTTCTGTTTTGTTTAAAAACACTTGTAGACTTCCTGCTGTCTATCTCTCATCGGTATACAGACTGCATCAATCCCAGGTAGAAGTTCCCAAGCAATCAGTTTAGTTTTGTTGTTCATTCGTTTCAGTCCTGGCCAGCTCTTTGTGAGCCCATTTGGGGTCTTCTTAGCGAAAATACTGGAGTGATTTTCCACTTCTTTCTCCAGCTTATTTTACAGATGAGGAAACTGAGGCAAAGTGGTAAAATGACTCACCCAGTGTCTGAAGCCAGATTTGAAATCAAGTCTTCCTGACTCCAGGCCCAGTGCTCTATCCACTCACTGTACCACCTAGCTGCCCAAGAAAGGGATTTTTTTTAAAGTACACAGATACCCCTGAAATCTCTGTATCACCTGCAAACCACATATTAAAAATCTCTTCAGTAGATGATTTCTAAGACCCCCTTCCATCTATAAGTTATAAGATCCTAGGCTTGGCATTACCATCATTGCAAATATTGTCCCTGATTATTGACAATACAATTTTAAAAGGCATTTCATCAATATCTTCACAATAGTTGTAATGAGTATCATTAATTCATTGTTGAGGGACTTTACATGGCAACCTTTTATAGGTGGCCCCATCCCTTTTATTTTTAACTTGATTCACCATCAGTCATTTCAGTATGCATTTCTAAGGGTATGTGTATTCCTGGTGTTAAAACTCTTTTTTTCTTTTTGGAGGGCAATTGGGGTTAAGTGACTTGCCCAAGGTCACATGGCTAGTTTTTGTTTTAAGGTCTGAGGTCAGATTTGAACTCAGGTCCTCCTGGCTCCAGGGCCAGAGCTCTATTCACTGTGCCACCTAGCCACCCCATCTGGTGTTAAACTTGTGGAATATTTATTTTATTCTATTAAAGAAGTAAGTTGAAAGATGAATTTGATTAAAGAAGGCAGCATAATATAGTGGAAAAATTATAGATTTCAATCAGGAAAGGACCCAGAGAATAAATGGCAGAACCACTTTTCAAACTTCAAGTACTCTGATTCCAAATCTGACACACTTTCCTTTACCCCACCGTACTATTTTCAATAGATTTGAAATCAGAAGACCTAGTTTTATTTTTCTTTTTTTTTTACTTTTTTTTTAAACAAATGCTTTATTAACTTCTGTTTTACATCATTCATTTCTGCCAGATTTTGAGTTACAATCATTTCCCCCCCATTATTCCCCTACCAAACCTCCCAGAATAGTAGTCCCACAAGATATCGCTTCCTCCAATCTGCTCTCTCCCATACCTTCTCCCATACCCCCATCAACTTTTCCATTAGAGGAAGGTGAATCTTTGTGTCCCAATGCCTGCACATCTTATCTCCCTATTACAAGCAAAAGAGTATTAATAATAGTATTTATATATATTTGGAACGTTTAATGTTACGACCTCGAATTTCAGATCCATTTCCTTCCTCCCTTGTCACCCATTCCCTCTTGGGAGATAAGTAATTCAGTATATGTTGTACATGTCTAGCTATGCAAAATATTATCATAGTAGATATATTATATAAGGCTGCTTATAATTCCCTCCCACTCATCCCACCCCCCACCTGGTCCATTCCCTACATGATCCTGTCCCTCTTCTATAGTGGGTACTTCCAACCTCCCCTCCCCCAAGGATGCCCTCCCATCCATCATCCCTCCTCTCATCCCCCTTCCCCCTATCCTGCTGCAGGTTGAGATATCCCATTTAGTATGTATGTCATTTTCTCCCTGAACCAAATTCAATGTGAATGTGGTTTTGCCTTTTTAGCCTTCCTTATTCTCCCCCTTTTGCAACGACTTCCCCTTGCTTCTTCTACATGGGATAGTTTACCCGACCATATCTCTCCCCATCTCCTCTTGCTACTTTCCTCTCTCACCTCATAATTTCATCCCTTGAGTATTCTCCTTCCCAACAAATTCAACCTATGCCCTCTATCCATATATAACTGTAACCATATACACACACATTCACATATGTATTCATATGAACACACACCCTTCTTCCATTATTTTCATAGTGAGAAAGATATCATCAGTCACAGTTATTGCTTTTCCATATAGGAATGTAAATAGATCAACTTTGAGAAGTTCCTTTTGATTTCTTTTCCCTGATTACCTTCTCAGGCATCTCTTCCTTCTTGTGTCTGGATGTCAAATTTTCTATTCAATTCTGGTTTTTTCCTCAAGAATGCTTGAAAGTCCTCTATTCCACTGAATGGCCATATTTTCCCCTGAAACGAAATACTCAGTTTTGCTGGGTAGGTGACCCTTGGGTTCATTCCCAGTTCTTTTGCCCTCTGGAATATCATATTCCATGCCCTTCGATCCCTCAGTGTAGAAGCTGCCAGGTCCTGGGCTATTCTGATTGTGTTTCCACAATATTGAAATTGTTTCTTCCTGGCTGCTTGTAGTATTTTCTCCTTGATCTGGGGATTCTGGAACCTGGCTATAATATTCCTGGGAGTTTCTTTTTGGGATCTTTTTCAGGAGGTGATCTGTGGATTCTTTCAACCTCTATTTTGCCCTCTGGATCTAAAACATCAGGGCAATTTTCCTTGAGAATTTCTTGAAGGGTGATTTCTAGGTTCTTTCTTTGATCATGGCTTTCAGGTAGACCAATAATTTTTAAATTGTCTCTCCTGGATCTATTTTCCAGGTCAGTGGTTTTTCCCATGAGATATTTCTAAGCCTTCTAATCTTTCATTTGTTTGGATCTGCTTAACAGCATCTTGATTTCTCATAAAGTCATTAGCTTCCATTTGCCCCAGTCTAACTCTGAAGGAATGAATCTCCTCAGTGAACTTTTGAGATTCTTTTTCCATCTGGCAAATTCGACTTTTTAAGGCATTCTTCTCCTCATTGCCCTTTTGGGCCTGCTTTGCCATTTGAGTTAGTCTATTTTTTAAGGTGTTGTTTTCCTCAGTCAGGCTGTTGACCCTCATTTCATATTTTTCCTGCATCCTTCTCATTTCTCTTTCCAATTTTTCCTCCACTTCTCTTATTTGATTTTTAAAGTCCTTATTAAGGTCCTCTATGGCCTGCAACTCCTTCATGTTTTCCCCTGGGGCTTTTGGAGCAGGACTTCTGACCTCACAGTCCTTTTCCTGCTCTATGTCCCCAAAATAGGAGTCTAGGGTTGCATTTTTCTGTTTCCTTTGCCTTGGCATGTTGCCACTTAATTGCTTGACTTTTGGGCTTGTTGCTACACTATGGCTTTAAGGCCAGATAGAGGAATTTTCCTCCCGAACGTGTGGGGGGCAACTTCCGTTTCTGGCAAGCTGTAAACCCACCCACGACTTCCACCCTAGATCACAATCCAGATCCAGGGAGGTTAAAGCAAGAGCGATTACCCCCCAAGACTGATCGCTGGATCTCCCTATGATTTGGAGGCTGGGAGCTGGAGCCGCCTCTGAAAACTGCAAAATAGCGTGTCTCCTCAGTGGCTAGCCCCCAGGGGAGGGAGCCAACGCATTCCCCCAAATACCGGTCCCAAAGTCCATAGGACACTAACCTCTTACTTTGTCCTAGGCATGTCTATGTTGATAATTCTGGAGTCGCCACAGCTCCTGGTGTTCTGGGGTTCCTCCAGCCGGCTGCTGGCCCTGCCGCCCTCAGAAGACCTAGTTTTAAATTGAAATTATTCAGGGAGAAGCTACATACCATGAGTCCAGCAAGGAAGCTAGTATAATATTCCATGTGAGAGGTTATGAGAGTCTGACTTGGGGGTAGTGGCTGGATGAATGTAGAGAAGGGGATAGATATGAAAGATGGTGTGAAGGTAGATCAGGAAGAATTGCCAGTTATTTGGATCTGGAAGATAAAGGAGAGGGAAGACTCAAGGAATACTTTGAGGTCATGGGTTACTGGAAGAATGGTGGTGCCCTCAAAAAATAAAGGAAATTTAAAGGAGCAACAGTTCTGAGGGAGAGATAATGAATTTCATTTTGGACATTTTTTGTTTGAGATGCTTAGAAGGTATTATAGTTGAAAAGTTCAGCAGGTGGTGTGGAACTGAACTCAGGAGAAAAATTAGGGCTACATAGATAGATTTGTGAGTCATGTGATTACAAATGAAGCTTGGATTCACAAGAGCTGATGAAATTACATAGGGAGGGTTAGCAAAAGAAGGGAGCTCAAGATAGAATCTTTGGGAAAATTAAACTTAGGGGAAGCATACCAGTGATGATTCAAGCAAAGTAGATGGGAATAAAAACCATGAGACAAAAGTTTCATGAAAGCAGAGGGAAGAGAATATTCAGGAGGAGTCATTGGCCAACAACATCAAAAACCATAGAGCCACCAAGAAGAGGACTAAGAAAGGCCATTTCGTTGGCTCTGGTATTAAATAGATCATTGAAAACCTTAGAGAGAGGAATTTCAGCTGAATGATGTCAGAAGCCAGATTTCAAAGAACTGAGAAATGGCAATGAATGTAACCAGAGTTTTTTGTTTGTTTTTTTGTTTTATGATTTCTACATAAATTAGGATAGTAATTTGATGGGTACCAAGGTCAAGGCAAGGTTTTTTAAAGTTCAAAATTGGGATGCATTTATGACAGTGGGAACGGAACCAGTAGAAAAGGACAGACCAAACACTGAGAGTTCAGAGATAATAGAAGATTGAAGAAGCAAGTTCCTAGAGGAGCCAGGAGAGAATAGGAGGAAGTGAGGCCAAGGAGAGAAAAGTAGAGAAAATGGCCATAACACAAAGAATGAATTGTTGCTTCTTTGTCAAAAAATGAAACAGAGGGGGAAAATGGGATATTGATGTAAAGGGGTTCTATGGTAAAAATGGAAGGAGTTCACAACTCTTCTCAATTTGCTTGGTAAACTACATGGCAAGGTCCTTTCCTAAGAGGGATAGATGCAGGGTGCTATTGGAGATTTGGAAAAGCTGCTGTAAGGAATGGTAGAGAGATATTTGGGAAAAAAATTAAAAGATTACAGTGAAACAATGAAGGTCCAAATGATATTAAAGAACATCATATATTAGTGGTCTTAGTCTCATGATGGAGTGATTTCATTCAATGGTATTTGGCAGAATAGTTAGGAGCAGAATATCTGGTGAAGGTGAGGAGTCAGTACTGGGTTTTGGTAAAGCATGAGTGGTAATAAGAAAAAGGGCAAAGATCAAAGGGTAATGGATGTGTATTGTTCCACCTGTTACCTACAGAATCTAGATTAAGAAGGAAAGAAAGTGAAACCAAAATTGGGATGGTAGAATGAGAGAGGGGAAAGACTCAGGGGAGAAGTAGTTGTGATAGGAAGGGAGAACTGGTTTAAGAAGGGTGAAGCAGAGGAAGATATGGAAGATAAGAGATGGTGGTCTTTTTTAAAAAAAGCGTTTCAGAGTTCTGGACCATGAAGAAAGATCAGATGGGTAATAATGAGATTAAAAGTATAAAAACCCTGCATGTGACTGAGGTAGAATGAAGGTGCAGGTCATGGGTGTTTGAGGAGATTGATAAATTGGCCAGGTATTTGAGAAGACACTAACTTTCATACTAAGGCCTCCAAGTTTCAGGTGGAAGATTGAAATGGGGAGGAAAACTGTAAGTCTGGTACTATAGTACCTGGAGGGAGAATGATTTAGTAGTCAACATGTGACTACCACCAGGATGTGCACATGATGATACTGATTAATGAACTTCTAAGGAGAGGTTATTGAGTCATGGCAACAAAGAAAGTATCACAAGTAGCAATGAAGATTGAGGAGTATGAAGACTTCCCCCTTGCTCATTGTTTCTGGGCAGTAGGGACTGAGAGCCATGAAAGGAGTTTCATGCCATGCTGTCCAAAGATAGATTTCATTCTGGAGACTGTCTAGAGATAGATTAACTTTGAGAGCAGGGAGGGGTTGAAAGATCCATATTTCCTTTAGTGCAGGATACTGGAAGGAGTATGGGGATGAAGACTAAAGCAAAAGAAAGTGTTACAAAGTGAGGATTCTAGAAGTCACAATGGGAAGGGAGAGCAGAGTTTAGAAGGTTCATTGGGGATGAAGAAGTGGAGAATGGTGGCACAGTAAGAGAATTTTCACCTGGAGACCCTGGGATCTGGAGAGACGAAGGTGGGAATTTGTTGCTCTCAGGCTAGGGAAGTACCGTTTGATGGGTCTCCCATCTTCAGAAGTACTGTGATGACAGACTAATATCAATATGTTCTCTTTAAAATAGCAAGGAGAAAGGGAGATCAGGATGAACATAGAATATACCCACTGATGGAGGCCTCAGGGCCTTAACTAAACTCATGTTCAGTTTTTTTCTTCCAAGATGGCAGAGAATGATTGCTATATAAACAGAAGGTATCTTGCACGTGGAACATGGCCTTGGATTCTAGTTGGGCCAGTCATCAGAGGGAGGCCATAGAGTTAAAGGTGACAAGGACTCTGGTTTCTGAGACTTTGGTTATAGTACAATCATGGAGATTAGATTCCTGATGTATGTGCTCAGTAGTGATGAAGAACAGAAGTATTGTTGATATTCTTATCTTGGGCATTTGCTTGGTGCTAGGGGATGTTGTTTCATGCATTGACCTTGTATCCTTAGTATCTCATATAGTACTTGGCACATAGTTTTCCCCTACCCACCACCCCAAACAGCGATCCCACTGAATATCCCCTCCCCCAATCTGCTCTCTGCCATATCTTACCCCATTCCCCCTCTGACTTTCCAGTAGGGCACAGTGGATCTCTATGCCCCAGTGCCTGTATATCTTATTACCCAGTTACATGTAAAATAATAATAATAATAATATATTTTTAAACATTTTATGTTAAACCTTTGAATTCCAGATTCTTTCCCTAGTTCTCTCATCACCCACCCTTACTGGGAAGATAAGCGATTCAATATAAGTTGTACATGTGTAGCTATGCAAAACATTTCCATAGTGGATATATTGTGAAAGACTGACTATATTTCCCTTCATCCTATGCCATCCCCCACTTGTTCTATTCTCTACTTTGATCCTGTCCCTTTTCAAAGGTCGATGCTTCCAACTTCCCTCCCCGCCAGCCTGCCCTCCCTTCCATCATCCCCCTTCTTATCCCCTTCCCATCTACTCTCCTGTAGGGTGAGATACCCTATTTAGTGGGCATGTCATTCCCACCCTACGCCAAATTTGCGTTCCTATTCTTCCCCTCCATTGTAACAGTTTTCCCTTGCCTCTTCTGTATGAGATAATTTACCCCATTCTATCTCTCCCCATCTCCTCTCATTATATTCTTCTCTCACCTCTTAATTTAACTTTTAAGTATCATCCCTTCCTATTAAACTGGTCCTGTGCCCTCTGTCTATATACACCTGTACACATATATACACATAATTACATATGTATTCGTACATCCATATACCCTCCTATATAGACATATATATGTAGGTATATATTTTTCCATGTAGGAATGTAAGTAGTTCAACTTTAATAAGTTCCTTATGATTTCTTTTCCCTATTTACCTTCTCATGCTTCGCTTGCTTCTTGTATCTGAATGTCAAATTTTCTATTCAACTTTGTTTTTTCATCAAGAATGCTTGAAAGGTGGTGCAGTGAGTAGAGCGCTGGCCCTGGAGTCAGAAGGACCTGAGTTCGGATCCGGCCTCAGACACTTAACCCACACAAACAAAAACCTAGCCGTGTGACCTTGGGCAAGTTACTTAATCCCAATTGCCCTCCAAAAAGCAAAAAAAACAAAAACAAAGAATGCTTGAAAGTCCTCTATTCCATTGAATGAACATATTTTCCCCTGAAACATGATACTCAATTTTGCTAGGTAGGTGATTCTTGGTTTTAATCCCAGCTCCTTTGATCTCTGGAATATCATATTCCAAGCCTTTCAATCCCTCAGTATAGAAGCTGCCAGATCCTATGTTATCCAGATTGTGTTTCCACAGTATTCAAATTGTTTCTTCCTGGCTAATTGCATTATTTTCTCCTTCATCTGGGAACTCTGGAACCTGGTTATAATATTCCTAGGAGTTTTCTTTTGGGGATCTTTTTCAGGAGGTGATGGGTAGATTCTTTCAACCTCCAGGCAGATTAAAGCAAGAGTGATTACCCCTCTGAATTGTTGCTTCATCCCCCTACAGTCTGCAGGCCAGGGGCTCTGAAGTAGCCATGTGGCAGTAGCTGCATGTCTGCCATGCCTTAGCCACTTCTTGCCCTGGTGGCAAAGGCTGGACTGCATTCCCAAACTCCCAGTTCCCAAAGTTCACACTGCATTGACCTCTTACTTTGTCCTTAGCATCTATGGGTTGATAATTCTGGAAACTGCCACAGCTGCTGGATATCTGAAGTCCCTCCAGCCAGTGGCTGGTTGTGGCCGCCCTGAGGCTAAAACCTTGGGCTCTGCTCCTAACAGGCTGTGCTGGCTGCTTCCTGCCAGCCTGCTGGGCTGTCTTCAGTGGAAGGTTAGCTTTCCTGTGTCATTTTGTGGGTTCTGTAGCTCCAAAGTTTATTTAGGGTCATTTTTTACATAAATTGGAGGAGGTAGAAGCCTGAGCCCCGAGGAAGTCCTGTTTCTACTCTGCCATCTTAACTCTATCCCCTTTTACTCTTTCCAATAAGCAGTTGCTCAGCATTGTGACTTGATGGTTTCAATTCAATTGAATAATCATTTATTAAGCACTTACTATGTGCCAAATACTATGTTGTATGCTGAATATCACTCTATTGGGAAGCATTTATTAATCACCTGCTATGTACAAGGCACTAGGTTCTGGGGATACAAAAACAAAAATGATACAATCCCTGTTCTCAAGGAACTTTGACAGTTAGCTGCTATATGATGTTAGTCAATGCCCCAGTTTCCCTATCTATAAAATGGGCATATGAATCCTTTCCTTGCTTAGTTATCAAATTTTTCTGAAGGTTGAATAAGAACATATAGTCAAGTGCTTGGTGTTCAACAAGCACCCCAGCATCCCCAGGATGGCTGCCAACACAGGTTCTTACATCTGCTTTTCTAAGGGAAAGCAACTCAAAATGGGGTAACAATCTTGCTTTAATCAATAAAACATATCACTTACCTAGTTCATGGGGGAAAGTCAGAGTATATAGAGGTTACAAGCAGAAATTACAAGAAGACAGAGAAACAAATAGATGAAGCAGACAGGCCTCCACCTGTCCAACCCTTACATCTATACCTAGTCAGTTACCAGAGAGGGAAGCATCAACATCTGGGTTTTTCAAAGTCAGGGGGCTCTCAACGGCTGCCCAGAGTCTTGTCTGGTCAAATCACACAATACTTCTCAAAGTGAGCTCCAAAACAAAGTCTCACAAACAGGGTTTATATAGACTTCTCCTGGCTCAGAGAATGTAACAACCCTCTTGACCCCACTGCCCAATCACAAAGTATCTCCTGAAAAACAAGCCTCATGCCACAGCCTCCAGGTGCACTTAAGCCTATTAAATGGCCTAGGGGCAGGGAAGATCTTACACAATACAATCTTAGAAAGATGGCAACAGCATAAATTTACATTGGCATTACACTTGGTGAACTGCAACAACATGTTTACAAATGTTAACCAAATGTATAAAATAAATACAAAATTATCATCCTGCTCTTGGATGTCTGTGATAATCAGGATGTAATTTTTAGGACTGAGGGAAAACATGGGTGTTGGGGAAAGTAAGAGTCAGATAATAAGATAATTATAGAATTGAAGGATGTAGGGAGGGAACCACCCCTTTCTTGACCTGACTGCAACTGAAGTTAGAATGTCCTCTCTTCATGCCATTATTTTCCAGTTCCAGTTCTCAAACTACCACCATAACCACCGAGATCACCCAACTCTAGCCACAACTATTTTTGTCCCAAATTTAAAAAAATTCTTAGTTATACTTTTTTACTTGTAACATGGTACAAGGAAGAAATGTAATATCACAAGTCATTTTGCCATAGGCATTAAAATGTGAGGGTTGCTGTTCTGTGTAGTAGGAAGAGCCCTAGATGTGATACTTAAATTATAATAATAATCATACATATCTTAATAGAGCTTTACAGTTCACCAAACATTTGAATATATGTTCTTATTTAACCTTCACAAAAATTTGATAACTAAGCAAGGAAAGTATTCATATGCCCATTTTATAAATATGGAAACTGAGGCATTGCCTAACATCATATAGCAGCTAAGTATCAAAGTCAAGACTTTCAAAGTATTAAAATCTTGTACATTCAGTTAACTATGTAACCTTGAACAATAATAGCTCACATTTTTGTAGCACTCTAAGGCCTAAAAGTTTTTTTTTTTTTCCCCAAGACAACCTTGTGAGGAAGATAGTACATTATTATCATGATTTTACAGATTAGAAAAGGGAGGCTCCCAGAGCTAAAGTAACATTGTCACAGAGTTCTGTTCAGCGTCAAAGTGGGTTTTTACTTAAATCTTACAATGCTCTGTCCAGGGTGCTTTCTGCTATATTGCCCAGGCTCTTAAGTCCTTTCAACTCTTTGGGTTTCAATTTAGACTTCTCTAAAAGAAAAAATTGAGACTAGAGGTTGAGTTGAGGTTATCTGCACATGTGAGTCCATTTCATCCTGTCTCCTCCAACAGGTTGCCCCTCTGTCACTCTCACTCTACCCTTGATCTTCAATCTCTATCTATCATCTGCTTCCCTGATGCTGACAAACCTGCTCTTGTCTCCCTCCAACTTCGGAAAACTCCCACTTTCTCCTTCCTGTCCCCACTCTTTGTGACCAAACTCCTTGAATAGACCAGCTACAATAAGTGCTTCTACTTTCTCTCCCATGGCTCTCTTCTTAACATTTACAATCTGGCTTCTGATATCATAATTCCATCAAAACTGCTCTTTCCAAAGTTACCAGTGATCTCTTAATTGCTAAATCCAATGGCATTTTCTCTTGGTCCTCATTCTCTTCAACCCCTTTGTAGCCTTTGACACTGCTGATCACTCTCCTCCTTGAGGGGCAGCTAGGTTGTGCAGTGATAAGAGTTCTAGGTCTGGAATCAGGAAGACCTGAATTCAAATTTTCACCCGAGCAAGTCAGTTCACCTCAGTTTGTCTCAGTTTCCTCATCTGTAACATGAATATAATAATAGCACCTACTACCACTTAGGGTTGTAGTGAAGATCAAATGAGATAATTGTGAATCTCTTAGCACAGTACCTGGCACATAGTAAATACTATATAAATGTTAGGAATTATTATTATGGTTACTCCCTCTAGGTTTTTGGGATACCACTCCCCCCCTGTTTCTCATTCTGCCTGACCATTCCTTCTCAGTCTCCTTTTCTAGATCTTTATCTAGATCACAATCTCTAACTATAGGTGTCTGTAGGATTCTCTTCATTTGGTGATCTCATCAGCTCCCATGGATTTAATTATCATCTCTAAGCTAATGATTCTCAGATGCTTTTACTATGTGTCAGGAACTGAGTTAAGTGCTTACAATCATCATTAGCCCACCTCTCTCTGCTGACCTCCAGTCTTGTGTCTCTAGCCACCTCTCACACTTCCCGAATTGGATATCCCATAGACGTCTTAAAACTCATCATATCCAAAGTGCAACTCATTATCTTTTCCCCTAAAGACTCCCCCTCAGCTTCTCTATTCCTGCCAGTAGCCCCAACATCCTCCTTATCCCTCAAACCCACCACAAAGTGTCATCCTCAACTTCTTACTATCTCTCACCCCCCATGTCCAATCTTTCCCAACCCTTCTTAATTCTAGTGCCTTCCCACTGTTAATTATTTCCTATATAGCCTGTATCTAGCTTGTTTTGTATATATCTTCATATTATCTCCCTCATTAAGCTGTGAACTCCTTAAGAGGAGAGACTATATTATGGCCTTTTTTGTATCCCCAACACTTAGCACAGTGCCTGGCACATTGTAGATGGTTAATAAATGTTTATTGACTCACTCCATGATCTAGAGAGGCTGAAAAATATGGATTGTATTATTTTCATGGGTTTTCATTCAGAAATATTGGTTATATTTCATACCTCGTCAGAAAGAATTCATCATAATTATTTTGAGAGGCTCTTGTTTTTTCCTGTTACCAAGGAAGCCTTACAGGTATGGGGTCATAGGGGGAAGGGTGTACTCTAAAATATAATAGAAAAACAGAAAGCATTAATAAAACTTTTTTTTTTTAATATTGATCTGAAAGGACCCTCCCAGCTCAAGAATCCTATGAGTCTAAGGAGTCAGGTAGACTGACCAGGGAGGCAGTGTTGTATAATGGAATGAATAGTAGACTTGAAATCGAATCATAATTCATATTTTAGTACTTTCTAGCTGAGTGCCCATGGGCAAGTAGCTTCACTTCTCTAGGCTTCATATTTCTCTTGTATAAAATAAGGGGGTTGGGCTGGTGATCTCTAAAGTCTTTTATAACACTAACATTCCCTGAGATTTACTTCCTCTTCCTTCCCAGTTAAGGGGCTGACACACATTGAAATGGTGGTAAGAGCAAGCAGCTCCTTAGAAGGGACCCAAAAGTACACAAGTCCTATAGCCCTGACATGTAGAAACATCAGGGATTATTATTCTTATTTCTGTGCTCTTTTGACTTTCTCTTATTGCTGCCCTTAATCTTGCTCTTACTACTTGAGTGTTTCATTGAGTGGTAGTGTTGTTGTTTTTTTTCATTTTCAGCATGAGTTGACTTTTCCAGCTCTTTTCCTTCATCCCCTCCAGTGATATCTTCAGTTATCTTCATCTGAAGGAAACATTTTTTAACAAAAAAATAATTCATGGCATACTTACCAAGTCTGGCAGTGCTCACACTTGGGAAACACAGTTATTTGTGAAATGGAAAGAACTACTTAATTGACAACTATTAAGCACTTATCTAAATGATGATGACATAGAGACCAAGGTAAATCCCAAAGGAACTTAACATTCTAATGAGACAGACCACACAAACATATTTAAGTATTTACATTTGTATATTGAAAATGAAAACAAAGTAGTTTGTGGAGTGTACCACTAGATTGTGGGATCAGGAGTAACTTCATATAGACAATGACCCTTGAGCTCAGTCTTAAAAGAAACCAGGCATTCCAAGGGGTGAGGCAGGAGTGCTTTCAAGGCTGGGGAAAAGTCAATAACAGAGAAGCAGGAGATGGACCGATGTGGGAAGAGAGGGCAGAGCTACAAGTAGGCTAATATGATTGGATTGCATTGTGTGAGAAGGGAAATAATGTGTAAAGGTATAGGAAAGGTAAGAAGGAACCAGAATGTGAAGAACTTTAAATGCCAAAAAAAATTTTATATTTTATCTGGCCTAGAGTTTATAGGGAGCCACTGTAATTTGTTGAGTGGAGATAGGGGGATAGGAGTGGGTCAACATGTTCTGACTTATGCTTTGGCAACTCTGGGGAGGATAAAACAGGGTGTAGACAGACTTGAGGCAAGGAAAAGAAACAAGAGGTAACCCTGTTTGTTTCAGTTTCCTCATCTGTAAAATGAGCTAAAGAAGGAAATGGCAAACTACACCAGTATCTTTGCCAAGAAAACTCCAGATGGGGTCAGGAAGAGTTGGACACACTAAAATGACTGAACAACAAAAAGTGATTTCATGTTTCCAGGCCTCAGTTCCCAGCTTTGAAAAACTCTGGGGTTAGACTAGATTACTTTTAAGATCTATTGCATTCTAACATTCTGTCTCCTGTTTTCAGTAGTTGACAGAGCTGCAACATGCCTGTATAGACTACTCTTAAACATTCACCCACCCCCATCTTGATGCATATTATCCCAGTCCCCGTGATATCAGTGGGTCCAGGCCTAGGGTCCAGGAAGTGCTTATTAAATGCCTGTTGACTAACTTGTTTATTAGCATGTTCAAAATCACAAGAGCAACAATTTTGAGGGAATATTAATTTAAAAAAAGATTGACAGATCTCCTGAAACATTTCAGGAGAGAAGGGGACAAGGTAATCCTCTATTGTATATTATTGTGGAGCCTATCCATGGGGTTGGGATACAGATAGCTTGGGAATCCAAACAGAAGGTCTACAACATCCCTTCCACCACTCCCCACCCTTCTCTAGTGTAAACTCACCTGATTGCCAGGCAAAACAAATATTTGGCTGCCCTCAAGTCACTTCCCTGGCCTATTAGTTTGATGTTCTCAGATTGGCAGCCTTTGCTGCCACTTTCTTTATTTATTTGGGTAGCCATAGGGTGTAACTCTGGGTAACCTGGGAGATCTCATTGTCTTCCAGGTGTGTTTGTGGAGGAGATAGACACCCCACCCCCTCCACTCTCCCATCAGGGAGTTGAGCAAATCATGGTTTAATAATTGACACAGGGACTTGAGTAAGACTGCATCAATTGTTTGTAAAAGGTGATTGATCAAAAAGCAGCTGGAGCCAAAGAGCCTCTTTACAAAATCTGCTGCAAGGCATTAACCATTATGCAAATGATGTGTGGTGGATTGGAAAGGTAGTGGCTACTCCAAGTTCTCTATCACCATTAGCTTCCTTTTTAGTTTTAATGGAAATCTTAGATGGGTTTTGACCAGGGGTTTGACCTCCACCCAGATACTAATCCTGGCTGTGTAGCTAATTTTTTGTGTAACTTTGGGGCAAGTTACCACACCTGTTTGGGCCTCAGCATTATGTAATACTGGTTTTGGAGTCAGAGGACTCCAATTGGTTCTCAATCCTGGTTTTGCTACTTGCTGTACATATTAATGTGCTTGTAAGGTATATTTCTTTTTGTTTGTTTTTGTTTTTAGTCTTTGTGTCCTCAGCATTTAACCCAGTGATTTGCAAATATTAAATTTTTATAAATATTTGTTGAATCACTGAAAGTCATTGAAAGTTTTCTCCTCTGTTAAATGGCAGAATTCAGCTAGATTATGACTATGATCCTTTCTAACTTTAAATTCTCTTACCATATGGCCTATATCTTAGTCCCCACTCTGTCACTGACTCTTTGTCTGACTGTAAACAAGTACATTTCTCTCTCTAAGTATGTCTCCTCTGTTAAAAAATTGGGAGATGAGAGACTAAATGATCCTAAAGATAATTCCCCTAGCTGTAACATTCTATAATGCTGTGAATGATGCTAAAGCCTGCTGACCCATTTCAAGTTTTCTGTAGAAAATCCCTCAATGGACTAGGAGTCAGAAGACTTATGTTTTAATCCTAGCATTCTCACAAGCTCTATATTTTTTGAGCAAATCATTTAAGCTCTTAAAGTTTTCTCAACTTCAAGATTGTGATGATAATACCTATCCTTCTTACCTCTTAATGTGTGACTAAGCAAGGGTAAGGTTTAGGACTTGTGTGAAATTCAGCAGTTGTTGACATTACTGTTGTTTAAATAGGGTGTAGAACCCATAGACTAGAGTCCCATTAACTAAGTCATAACTAGGAATTTTATCTCTTTCTGAAAATTCATTTGGGAAAAGTGATCCTGATGGGGAGGTGGGGTGTGTGGATGGGGGTCCAGGTGATAGTTTCTGTTCTCACACCTCCCAAGCAGTTTACTATCACTCTCTTAAAATTAATATTGGGTATAGAAGCAGAGAGACCCTTAGGATCTGGAAGCCTTTGAAAGTTCCTCTTTCTCAAGGAATGTGCTGAGAGACCATATAAGGACCTCTGATCCAGGAACCACTGTCACTCTCATGTATTTGAAGAATCCCTTCTCTGTGGAAAAAAGAGAACCTGAGTGACTGATTCATAGCCCTCTGCTATGTTACTTCTTACTCAGGCCATACTTCATTTGGAAAAGCAGTGTCTAAATCTTCATAGTCTCAATACAGAGTGTTAGAAGTCTTCTCTAAGCATGTCTGTTATATGTTCAGCATTTTGAGGGAGGAAAAAAGAAGGAAGGAGCGAAGGAAGGAAGGCTTTATTAAGTGTCTAGTATGTGCCAGATACTCTTCTAAAATTTACAAATATTATCTCATTTGCTTTCCAGAACAACCATGGGAGGTAGGTGCTATTGCTATCAGCATTTTATAGTTGAGAACACTGAGGCAGAGGTTAAGTGATTTACTTAGTGTCATAGTTAAGAAAAATGTGAGGCCCTATTTGAACACAAGTCTTCCTGACTCCAGACCCAGCACTCTATTGACTCTGCCACCTCAGGTACCTAATGGGCAGAACCAGAACTATGCTAGAGCTACAAAGGCTGTGGCACAGTAGTTAGAGTGTTGGGGCTGGAGTCAAGAAGAAAGATATGATTTCAAATTGGCCTTAAACACTTACTGGCTGTGTGACCCTTCCTTCCTTTCCCCCTTCTTCCCTTCCCCTCCCTTCCTCCTTTCCTTCCTACTTTTCTCCTTCCCTCTCTTCCTTCCTCCATCCCTTTCTTCTTACTTTTCTCCCCCCCTCCTTCCCTTCCTTCTTTCCTTCCTCCCTTTCTTCCTTCCTCCTTTCCCTCCTTCCTTCCTTTCTTCCTCCCTCCCTTCCTTCCTCCCTCCTTCCATTCCCACCTTTCTCCCTCTCTCCTTTCCTTCCCTCCTTCCTTCCTTCCTTCCCTCCCTCCTTCCCTCCTTCCCTTCTTCCTTCCTTCCTTCCTTCCTTCCTTCCTTCCTTCCTTCCTTCCTTCCTTCCTTCCTTCCTTCCTTCCTTCCTTCCTTCCTTCCTTCCTTCCTTCCTTCTTCCCTACCTCTTAATTTGAATCACCAAAGCATGGGGTTGAGGAGGGAGCAGGGACATAGTTGAAAGATACAAGGCAGAATTCGGAGAATAAAGATTACAAACCAATGAAGGAGCTTGAGGGTTATTGGACAGCTGTAATGTCTAGAGGTAAGCTAAGTCCATTCATAAGATGGAGACAACACAAAAACTGTAAACTGAAGGAGTAAGCAGGTGCTTGTGGGTGGGTACTCACTAGTATGCTAATCAGCCACTCTTCTTTGTATGCCATTTGTCCATCTGAAGTGTTCCAGCCACTCTGACTGAATGAATTAGACAGGATAATATATGTGAAAGCAATTTTTAAAATTATCTTTTCCATTCTGATGTACTTTGTAGAAAGAATACTGATCTGGGATCTAGAGATTTTTATTCTTAGCTCTGTCATTAACTATCACAACAATCTTGAGTAAATCATTTTCTCCCTTTAGACCATGAAATATATTCTTGAATAAGTTGGATTTAGTAGAATTTTAGCATTAAGCATTTTTTTCCGTATCTGTAACATAAAGGGCTTTTACTCTAGTGTTTTCTAAATTTCTTTGAAACTCAGATATTCTACATTGCCTGCTATCTTACTCTCAGTTCTAAGGTTCCATTAGCTTTAGCATTCTTTGTTCTTATATTCTGTGTCCTGAGGTTACTTTCTCTTACATATTCTTTGAACCCTTGAAAATGTTATACGTTAAAGTATTTCTACTTATTGATTTGCCATGGAGGAGGGTTCTCAGGCCTTCTCAGAAACTATATTTTTATAGGAAAAACTGACTTTCAGAATGCATTAGAAGATACTTTAGAGGGTAGAATGTTATGTTAGAGCTGGAAGGAGCCTTAGAACATAGAATAAATAATGTTAGAACAAAGACCACAGGATGTTAGAGCTGGACTTTAAAATATGGAGCATTAAAATTTTGATACAAGTTTATAGACTATTACCTTCGATTATAGAATTTAAAACTCACAATGAACTTAGAATATAGAGTGTTAAAACATAGAATGTTAAAGCTAAGATGTACATTAGAAAATTATATTAGATTGGGAATAATGGCATATAATAATAGCACACTTTTCTATGGCACATTAAGGTTTACATGGTACAAATATTATTATCCTTATTTCTCAGAAAACAATAATGGTTGTGATCATACTGTTAGTGAATGAGAGACACGGGATCAGATCCTGTTCTCTATCTGCTACACCACATTGTCCTCAATTTACCTTAGAACATAGAAGGCTAAAGCTGGCAAGGGACCTTTCAGCTTTCAACTCTCTGATTTTTATAAGTCAGTGAATTGGCTTATTTAAAGATTGAAAAGAAAGTCATAACTGACTACCAGTTAAGGTAACTTATGCAACCATGACCATTGTTTTTCCCTCATTTGTAAGTGATGAACAAGTCACATTTGGTCACCCAAAAAGGCAGGATGACAAGTGATTGCTTTCACTAGACTGAATCATACCAAATTAATTATTAGATGTCTGGTCCATATCATTTAGTTTCATTGCTTATACCAAAAGAAACTGTTTTCTAGCGACATTAAGTAGCCATGGATGTCAAGAAAAATATTCTTTCCCTGAGGAAATTTGTTTCTTAAATTAACTAATCCCTCTCTGTATACCACCTGAGCTTTTATGGAGTTCTGGAAGAATCTCTGAAAAAGAAAGATGAATCTGAGAAAAACAACTTAGAGGAACTGTTTTGTTGGCAAATGAACATATAAAGTATTTACAAATGGACAAGTTTTCATGGACTAGCAAATATAGCTGTAACAGTTGAAATTAATAGTGATTTCTTAATTGTCAGATTTAATGGTCTTTTAAAAATCTTCATCCTTCTTGATGTCTCTGTACCTGATGACACTGTCAATCACCCTCTTTTCCTTGATACTGTCTTTTTTCTAAATGTTTATAGCACTGCTACATCCTGGTTTTCCTACTTGTCTAACCCCTCCTCAGTCTACTATATTTTTATTGAGGCCACATCTCTTCCTCTTAGGTATCCCCCAAGGCCCTCTCCTTGGCCCTGGTGTCTCTCAACATCATTTTCTTTGGTGATCCTATCAACTCTTATAAAGTAAGATTTATACTAGGAATGAAGGGCTAGTTCAATATTAGGAAAATTATAAGCATAACTGACCATGGCAATCACAAAAAAACTACAAAAATTGTATGAGTATCTCAATACATGCAAAAAAAGGTTGTTTGTTTTTTTATAAAATACAACACCCAGTCCTTTCAAAAACATAAGAAATCATAGGAAGAAATGGAACTTTAGTTAAACTGATAAGTAATAATAAAAGAAGAACAGCCATCTCTAATGTTGATAAGACTGAAACCTTTCCAGTAAGATCAGGGGTGAAGCAAAGATGTCCATTATCAGCACTATTATTCAATATTATATTAAAAATGCTAACTATAGCAGTTAAGACAAAAAAAGAAATTTAAAAATAATATTTGGCAGTGAGGAAACAAAACTCTCCCTATTTGCACAACATATAATGGTTTACTAAAGGAATCCTAGAGAATCAACTAAAAAACTAATGGAAAGAGTTAGCTATTCTAATCAGTACAATAACCCAAGACAGTTACAAGGGACTCATGATGAAAAATGCTATCTACCTCTAGTGAAAGAACTGATGAACTAAGAGTGCAAATTGAAGCATAATTTTTCATTTTTTTATTCTTCTTGGAGTTTTTTTTTTTTGCATCATGGCTAGTAAAAATACATTTTGCATGGTTTGATATGCATAATTGATACATCACTTGCCTTTTCAGCAGGAGGAATAGAGGAAGGGAGAGAATTTGGAACTCAAAATCTAAAAAAAATGTTTAAATAAAGTAATGAATTTTTAAAGCTAATTTTAATTTTAAAAAGTAATAAAAATATAAAATACCAAAAATACCAGAAGATCCGATAAGAGATCTTAAATAGCCCAGTTTCAGAAATAGAAATAGATCTAGCCGTCATGGAACAACCAAAGGAAAAATCTGTTCCTGATGGATTCACAGGAGAGTTGACCAAACTCAAAGAAAAATAGATACCCATACTTCACAAATTGTTCTCAGAAATTGAAAAACACCCTACTAGATTCCTTTTCTAAGAGAAATATAGTTCCAATTCCTAAACCAAGGAAAGATGAAACACAGAAAGAAAAGTATAGACCAAAATAATTAATGAACATTGACTCAAAAATTTTAAACAAGGGCTGGCTAGGTGGCTCAGTGTATAGAGAACCAGCCATGGAGTCAGGAGGAGTTCAACTCTGGCCTCAGACACTTAACATTTACTTAGCCTTGTGACCTTGAGCAAGTCACTTAACTCCAATTGCCCTCCAAAAAGCAAAAAGAGAAAAAAATTTAAACAAAATCTTGTCAAAGTGATTTATCCAAGAAATAATTCATTACTACCACATTAGATTTATACCAGGGATATAAAGATGATTCACCTGTAGGAAAACAGTCACCATATTTAATTATTAATTATATTATAAACCAAAACACCTAAAAAATGATCATTTCAATAGATGCAGAAAAGTCCTTTGACAAAGTACAACTCTCTTTTATGCTAAAAGCCTTGTGAAATATAGTCATAGAGAGACTTTTAAAAATATCATACCTAAATTTTTTTAAGAAGCATTATATGCATTGCAGATACACTAGAACCTTTTCCAGTAAATACAGGAGTAAAGCAAAGATGCCTAGTCTCCCTACAATTATTCAAAATAGCTCTGGAAATGCTAACAACAATAATAAGACAAGAGAAAGAAATTTAAAACATAAAGATAGGGAAAGAGGAACTAAAACTATTCCTTTTTGCTGATGACAAAATGGTTTATTTGGGAAATCCTAGGGAATCAGCAAAGATGCTAAATAAGACAGTTAATAGTTTCAGCAAAGTAGCAGGGTACAAAATAAATCTTTAGAAATCAATAGCATTTCTATATAATAATAACAAAACACAAAGAGCAATAATAGAAAGAGAAATTCCATTCCAAATAATTACAACATACTTTAAAATATCTTGAGTTTTCATCGACAGACACACCAAAGGCTTATTTAAATTCAATCACAACATACTCCTTAAAGAAATAAAAACTAACTTAAATAACTGGAGGAATATTTAGTGCTCCTAGCTAAGCCTTGCCAATATAATAAAATAAAAATATTACCAAAATTAATTTATATATTTAATGCTATATCAATCAAATTACCAAGGGGATACTTTATAGAAGTTTTTAAAATAACAATACAATTCATTTGGAAAAACAGAAATTCTACAATAACACAAGAAATGATGAAAATAAGCAGGGATGAAGGAAAAATAGCACTTCCAAACCTCAAAATATATTATAAAGCAACCATCATCAGATCTATCTGGTATTGGTTAAAATCAATGTCACAGACTAGATAAGGGAGAATCAAAAAATAATACAATTCAATGAAGTATAAAACATAAATTACCTAGAAAAAAAAAACTTATTTGATAAAAACTGCTGGGGAAGTTAGAAAGAATTCTGATAGAATTTAGGCATAGACTACCATCTTATACCATAGTCCACAGTGCATTCTAAGTGAATATATGACCTTAATATTAAAGATCATACTATAAAAAAAAATCAGAAAAGAAATAGATAGTATGCCTCTTAAAGCTATTTAATAGGAGATATTCCTTCCCAAAGAAGAAATAGCAATAGTTACGAAAGATGAAATAGATAACTTCAATGACTTGAAACTGAACAGTTTCAGCACAGATAAATTTAATATACCTAGCAGGATAAGGTGGAAAGTGATCAAATGAGAAAAAATCCTTGTATCCAATTTCTTTGCACTCTGGCCTCTTCTTATGTTGCCTAATAAGAACCGATTCCCCACACTGTGACCCAGGGCTCTTGAGTTAACCCTACCCCTCCTTTTTTTTTTTGCTTTTTTCTGGACGCATTATGCTATTTTCAAGATAACTTCAAGCCATGTTACCATAAATATACCACCCATTGTGCACTCCTTCCAGCTTTTGTTCCCCTTTATGTTTTGTTATCCTCTGTCTAGACTTAAATCAACCTCCTTGAAAGCAGGGACTGCCTTTCTTAATGTTTGTGACCTCAGCATGTTGCACAGTGCCTTATACAATGTAAGTGCTGAATAAATATTTTATCATTTATTTACAACCCATCAAATAGTTAAAGAGACATATTCACTTGTCTCTTCTTTTAATTAGGCTGAAGGTTATTCAGTTGATCTTCACATAGCACAGCCCCTTACCATCCTACTCACATTCTATGTCTCATCAGTGTCCCCTAAAATGTGGCTTCCAGAATTGTACATAATGCACCAGATGTGGTCTGACTAAAAATTCATTATGTCCTTTGGACTGAAAGCTATGCCTCTCTTAATTGCAACCTAAATTTGCATTACTTTTTTTTTTTACCTTGATGTCATATTATTGACACACATCTTGAAGTCAACCAAAGGCCAAAGATTTTGTCTTATGATCTTCTTTCCAGACACATTTTCCCTTTGAAGGAATTGCATCATGCCCTGATATCTACCATGGAAAGTTATGAACTGACAAGGCAAAACCTTTCCAATATAATTTTAACTTCAACTTCAGGTGTTTGCAAAATGTTTTAGTATGTAACAAATCTCCAGTATTATATGGCACATCCAGTTCCAGTCTGGATAGTAAATAATGGCTTGGCCTTCTCTATATGATGTCAACATAATCTCAAACAGCAAAAGCTATCTGAGGAGCCAAAATCCAGTTATTTGAAGTTTTGTCTTTACCCCAGAATACTTAGAATTTTCAAAACAGAAACCCTATGTCATCTGGTATCGGGCTATGTGTTTCTCTGAGATGTAGCATGATATGATATGTGAATGGAGCCCCAACCTGAGGTCAAGTGAAGGGGGGCTGAGTTGAGATTCTGGCACTTAATAGATAAGTTACCATGGGCCAGTCACTTCACATTTCATCCTCAGTTTCCTCATCTGTAAAATGGAGGTAACAATATTTGCACAAATATTCCTACAGGGTCGTTTTTAAGATCAAATTCTGTATCTGCAAAAGTGCTTTGTAAACTGTACAATGCTATAGGAATGCTAGGCATCATTGTGAGTTTTACTTGGGCATGCATCTCTTACAGTATAATTGGAAGAACTTCCTGTTTACGACTTGTTTGACCTTAGGCAAGTATTTTCCTTTCTCTGATCCTTTTTGCCTCAATTTGAAGATAAAGTTTAGAATTATAGTTATGTAAATTATAGTTATAATGTAGTTATGTTAAGTTACATTATCACAAGGATTGTTGTGAGGATGAAGTTAGGTAATATAGGCAAAGCACTTTACAATAATTAAAGCTCCTTGGAATGATAAAGCTCTTAACAAATGTATTTTATTTTTAGTCTATCTTATTCATCTGAATCCTTCCCACTTTCAACTTAGGAATACAAACATAAGACAGATATCTAAACCTAAACATGTGAGTTTCAGTGGAGAAGTATCAACTAATTAACCAAATAACAACTAACTAATTGGAGGTGGAATTCCAACCCTTTAGGCAAAGTATTCCCTGTTTCATGCTGGCCTTTGAATGTACCCCCTGCAAAATCCAACAACACATGGTTCAGACTTGGGCAAATCTTTTTACTTCTCTGGGTTTTAATTTCTTTACTTGGAAAATAGGGAGGGGTGCTAAATGATCCCTAAGGTCTTTTTTTAGTTCTAAATCCTATTTTCCTATGGTTGTAATTGGTCTCACCCAATCAATCAACAAACTTTTATTAAGCTCTTATAATGCATCAGGTATTATAATAGTGTCAGAGTCATATCACATGTGTCGGAATGTCCCTGCCCATGTTCTTATAGACTAATGACTTTCATGGGCTAAGAAGAAAGGAAATCCTCTGAGTTAATGAAAACCAGCTGTGTAGCTAGTTGCTTTTCTGACCTGCACTTGTGCCTAAGTGCTTTCTCTGGCCTGACATATATTTAACTTCCTTTCCTAGACATGTATGTGTGTGGTAGAAAGGGAGACCTCTTTACCAGCTGTGCAATATGTAACTACCTCCAGCATGACAGGGAGCTGGGAAAAGTTAAGTGTAAGCATGCTAGTGAGCATGTCCCATTCTTCCACCAAGCATCAAAACTGAAAGAGCTCTCTCATTTTGGATGAGGAATGTCATGTATGTCTCTATTCAAATGAGGAAAGTATGGATTTTCCTGGATTTTGGCCATATAGGCAAGAACCAAGTCTCTAAAGACACATTTTTCAGTCAACCCCAACTCTAATATGTTTAAATATTGGACATTCATATGTCCTTGTGACATACAAGAAGATAAACTTCCACATGGCATTTCTGCTAGTAAAATTAATTGCCACTATATTTTTCAGAGAAAGAAAGAAAAAGGTGATGGAATGTCTTGATGAGACAGATGTCTCATCCTTCCATCTAGAGTAAGGTAGGTTACTGACATCTTTCCTTTTATCATATTCTCTGCCAACATAAGCAGCTTGGTATAATATTAGCTAACATTTATATTGTACTTTAAGATCCGCATAGTAGTTTACATATATTATCTCATTTAATCTCTAGAAGAATTCTGTGAAGTTGAAATCATTAGAGTAGTAATATTCATAATAACAATAGCATTCATATAACACTTTAATATTTTCAGAGTGCTTTAAATATGTTATCTCATGTAGTCCTTAACAATAACCCTGTCAGGTGTACTCCCCATTTTATAGATGAAGACATTGAGACTTTGAAAGCTTCAGTGTCTTGTCCAAGGTCACACAAGTAGTTAAATGTCTGAGACAGATTCAAACCCAGGTCTTCTTGACTTAGAAGTCCAGTGGTCAATCAACTGGACCACACAATGGACAGAGTCAGGAAGATTGAACTCAAATCCCAGTTTAGAGATATATTGTCTATTTTTTCATTCCCATTTATTAGCATGAATAATTGAAAGTTAGAACTCTCTGGTTCTTCTATATTTTAGTTTTCATTTGCCTGTCTCTCCCTCTTTTCTCTTCTTACCTCCTTCATCTTTCTTTTTCCCCTCCACCCCCCCCAACTCTTTTCCTTTGTTTCTCCCTCTCTCCCCACTTCCTTTGTTTGTTTTTTTTCCTTCTTCTACATCTTCCCTTATTTGAATCAGACATGGTAAAGGATAGTTTCTGGTAAAGAGGTGTCCCTTGCAATACTACCAATTTAGAATTCTATAGTAAATGAGTCTGATGTTGTTTTTTCTTTCCTTTCTGTGTGATATGTTGTGTAGTTTCACCATTTGCCAACATTAATCACCTACTCCTTCATTTGGATTCACCATTTCAGATTCACTAAACACCAAAATGGACAAGTGTCCAAGATTTACATACTTTTAATAATTTCAATATTAAGCAAGATATTTGGAAAGAGCAAAGGGTGTGGGTAAAGTGCACAATCAATCAACAAGTCTTTATTAAACAATCACCATGTGCCAGACATAGTGCTGAACGTTAGAGATACAGAGAAAGGCAAAAATGTAGTATCTGTCCCAAAGGAAATCATGTTCTAAAGGGGAATAGGACATGAAATAATATGTGAACACATGACAACATGTGACAAGTTACATACATACAAGACACATACATGGTAAATAGGAGGCAATCTCAGAAGGAAGGCACTAGCAGTAGCATGAACTAGGAAGGGCTACTGATGGGAAAATGGCATTTGGGCTGAAACTTAAAGGAAGCCAGGAGGCAGAGATGAGGAAGGAGAGCATTCTAGGCATGGGGGGGACAGCCAATTAAAAAGAAGAGAGGTGGCAAATAGAGTATCATGGGATAGGAACTGAAGAATGGCAGTGTTGGTGCATTGTAGAGCTGGTCCACGAGCATAAAAGATAGTACCTCCAGAAAATTACCCAGCAGCAATGATAATAGTTGACATTAATTAGCATATTAACTTTTATAAAAGATATTACACCTAATACATCATTTGGTCCCCATAACAATCCAATAATGTAGGTATCCCATGAGTAGGTAATTTCTTTATACTCTGTCTTGATCAGAACATACTGTGCATTTGTGATATTGGGTCCTGTTTTGGTTGTCACATTTTAATTCAGAGGAGGGTAATACCCAGGATAGTAAGGAGATGAGAAACCTTCCATACAAAGATCAATTTAAGGATCTAGGAATCTTCACCTTAGAAAAGGGAAAACTTACAAAGGCCATAACAATAGTCTCCAAATATTTGAAGGGTGATCTTTAAGCAAAGTAAAAACCTATTCTGCTTAGCTCCAGACCAATGTCTGGAAGTTATAGAATAGTAGATTTAGGTTTGATACAAGGATGAGCAACTAGGTGGCACAGTGGATAAAGTTTCAGGCTTGGAGTCAGGAAGACTCATCTTCCTGAGTTCAAACCCAGCTTCAGACATTTGTTAGTTTTGTGAATCTGACAAGTCACTTAACCCTGTTTGCCTCAGTTTCCTCATTTGTAAGATTACTAAAGAAGAAAATGACAAACCACTCTAATATATTTGCCAAGAAAAGTCCAAAATGGTATCACAAAGAGTCAGACACAACTGAAATGACTGAACAGCAACACAATAATGAGCTGGGTGACTGTTCAGCTAAGTACAGAAAGGCTCATTTCTAGAGGGTTAACTACCAGGGGATGTTGGTTGATTTTTTTTTGTTTGTTTTTTTTAAACCATAACAATACATGAAGGCTATCTATTGAGGCTTCGAGTGGTTGAGCTTTTAGAAGGTAGATGGACTGTCATCTTGTCCTTTTCCCTACAGGTGGGCTGCTGGCCTCCCTGGCTGACTGTCACTGCCTTCACCTCCTCAGTGATTTCTTAGGGAATTAGTGGTCATGGCCCCAGGTAGCAAAAGTAGCCAAGGCCTGATTCAATTTACAAATGTGATGAAATGCCTGCTGCTTTTGTTTATTTGCCAGGCCTGCTGTTAAGACGGATCTCAGTGGGGGATGTATGTGCAGATCGAAGCCAGAATCTAGCTCAAAAGGAGTTAGAAGTATTTTCCCCCTTATAAACTCTTGTTCACTTTTAATTTGGTACTGTGCTGGCAGACAAGAGTTCCTTTCCTATATTAGGTACTTAAAGGGAGTTTTAAAAAATAATGTAATTCAGAATGTTTTTTAGAGCTTTAATGCTTTCAAAGCACTTTCTTCACAATGGACCTGTGGATTATGTAGAGCAAGGTAATGATCTTCATTTTACAGATGACAAAACTGAGGCTTAGGGACTTAACAACAGCTCACGTTTTTATGGCACATTTGTTCATGTTCAGAGAACTCCTAAGTGTCAAGGCTAGAAGAAGTAATATTATTTGCCTTGGATCATGCAGATATTACATGCCAGGTATGAGATTGAATCCCACATTTCTGTTGATGGTACCACCATCCTTTTAGTTATCTAGGTTCAAGACTCCTCAGCCTTCTGACTGCATGTGGAGGGAAAGGTAATAGAATGCAATAGACAAAAAAAGTGTTGGTCTGGGAATAAGGAAGACCTAAAATTCAGTTCTGTTTTCTAAAAAATTGTTACTCTGCTCTTGGTAAATACCAGTTAACATGAACATTTCCATATCCAAAGAAAGAAGATTGTATATGAAACCACACATCTCTATTATAGCTTACTTTTTAAAGAGCAAATAATAAATTCAAACTGTTTTTAAAATATTCTTCTTATCCATGTTTCTTCTGTATCTGTTGCTCTCTTCTGTGCATTTTTAAATGCTTCAGTGATCCTCTTTTCTTTTTTGCTATCATTTACTCACTCACTACCCCCCCAATTAAAATTTAATAAACAACAACACATGACTTTGTGACAAATGGGGATAGTCAAACAGAGCAAAACTTTGTTTGCATCTCAATTCCCTTACTCTCTATCAAGAGGTAGGTGAAATGTTTTATAATCAGTCCTCTGGAGATAGAGTTGGTTCTTGGATTTGCATTCTACCCTTGACCAGTTGTTTGACCATGAGCATATCACTTCACCTCTTCAGGTCTCATTCATATCTTTAAAATAGAAATAATAATACCTATAGCATCTGCCTCAGAAGACCATCCAAAGGATGAAATGAGATGGTAATGTATGTAAAATTTTTTGCCCCTTAAAGCACTGCCTTCTCCAGTAATAGGAAGAAGTGAGGGTTTGGGAGCAAAGTAATGAGTTCAGTTTTAGTAATGTCGAATTTAAATATCTATGGGACATCTAATTCAAGAATTTACTGTATGTAGTCAGGAATGTGAGACTGGAGGCAAGGACAGAGATTAGAGCTGGACAAATAAATCTGAGAATCATCTGCATAGAAACTGCAGTTGAATACATAGGAGATAATGAGATAACCAAGTGAACTAGTAGAGAAGCAGAAGACAACCCATGCAAAGCCTTGGGTGACACTAGTGGTTAGAAGATGTGACCTTGATAAAGATACAACAAAGGAGACTGAGAAGAGGCAGTCAGGTGGAAGGAGACCTAAGAAAGCTGTTGTCGGGGCGGCTAGGTGGTGCAGTGAATAGAGCGCCGGCCCTGGAGTCAGAAGGACCTGAGTTCGGAGAGAGAATGAGGAGAAAGGAAGTAGAAGCACCCAGTAGATATCCTTCTTGAGTTTAGCCACAAAAGGGAGGGGAGATACAGGAGGATAGCTAGCAGGAATGGGTGAATCACTTGAGGATTTCTTTTTTTTTTTTTTTTTTGAGGATGAGGGAAATAGCATGTTTGTAGGTAGCAGGGAAGCAGCCAATAGACAGAAATTGAAGGTAAGTGAGAAAGTAGAGATAATTAAGAGGGCAATCTACTGGAGATGGGATAAGATGGGGTCAGTTGGGCATGTAAAGAGGTTTGCTTAGCTAAGTAGAAGGGCCATTTCATTATGTGAGACAATAGTGAAGGAGAAGAAAGTAGCAGAAGGAATCTGAGTGATGGGAAATAAGGAGAAGAGAAGGAACTCTGAGAGAATGGCTTTAATTTTTTTCAGTGAATGATGAGGCAAGATTCTCAGTGAGTTGGGGGTTGGGGTAGGGGAGTTATAGGGGGCCTGAAGAGGGATTAAAAAAAGTTTGGAAAAGCTGCTGGTAAGTGTTAAATACTTCTCATGCCCTGCAGAAGTATCCTATTAAACTGCTGTCAGACATTTGAACTTCAGTGCCAATCCCTTCTTTATCAAATCCTTTCTTGAGGACATATTTTAATTGAGAGGGTTTGGCCTGGAAAGAGAAAATATAAGTACATTTAGGCAGTTGGCGGGAAGAGAAGATACTATGAAAACTGAAAGTACTAGAAAAGATGTACTTTGCATTAGAATAACAGAAGGAGCCCTAGCCTGTGAATCAGAGGAATGGGATTATGTTCATGGTGCTACTATTAGTCATGTAACCTTGGATGCCATCTAATCCTTCTGGGCCTCAGTTTCTTCCTCTCTTCTTCTCCCAAATGAGTTGTTGGATTAGATGATTTCAACTGTAGCATTCTTTGATTTTATTGCTTTTCTTTTAGTTTAATTCTTCGGGGTCCTGTATGAAGGGAAAAAAATACAAAACTCTTTTTAAAAATATACATCCTTTAGACACAGTGTGCCAACTTTTACATTAAAAAGTAATTGTAGTTCTAGTAGATAGATAAGCACTAAACCATATATCAAATTCTCTTTTATAAACCTTCATATTTAGTGGATTAAAAATGAGGCTAATAAATCAGAAAGGGAGCACAGTGGGTTTATTGATCCTAATTGTGTTAATTTATTTCCTGATTGCCTTAGCCAGAGCAGCCCCTGTTGTGCTAATAGGTATCCTGATGGGTGCCAAGGAAGGGAGGCTGAGAGAAATATTGTTACTGTGGGGCTAGGAAAATGGAGAAGGCAAGTTCATGATCTGGAACAGGAGGCTCCATCACTATTAATGCAGTCTTCCAAATACCACATACAATACAATACAATACTTAATCCCTCCTAATCTTTGCAGTTCTCAACAAGATGTGAACTTCTAAGGGATGAGAATGTCAAAATCATGGTCATCTCAGCCAGAAAAACATTTGTTCTCCCCCAACAGAGGATGGCTAGTAATAAACACTTCTAATCAGTCATATTTTAGAAAATGTGAAAGAAAATAAGGAAAGACACATAAATTGGCCTTTGGATTGGCCTGAGGTATCTACTCCTGCTCTCCTTTCCCGTTAGTATTTTGTAAATAGGTTAGTGAGCCCTATAGAGAGACCCTCTAAGGTACATACTAGTCTGCAGAGTCTGGGATACATCTTGTCACAGTCAAATTCCCATATTTATTTTCTATTATCTAACTCTGGTTGAATTCCCAAATAGGAAAAGACCAATCATATCTTCCCAAGGGATCAGTATTTTACTGGATAACATAGACACTCTTTCCCTGACCTAAATCCTGAAGAAGAAAAGATAGTCGCATAAACTCCTTCAAGACTTCATGATAGAATAATAATAAAAAACTACAATGATTAAAAAGCTACCCTGGTTCCCAGCCTTGCCCTAAATCTGCAATCTGCATACCCCTATGCACCATAATGCTGCTACATGCCCCTATGAAACCTCACATGGTACTCTGTACTTTTCTGATATATTTTATATTTAGAGTTATGTTGGTGTCTTATCTCCCTACTAAACATCAGGGCAGGGACCAGATTTTTTTATCTTATTTTTTTTTAATTTCCTCAGGTTGTAGCATAGTAGGCTTATTCAGAGAATTACTTAACAAATATTTTTTGAATTTGCTTTTGAATTCAACTGGAAATACATCATCGTGCACATAGTAGGCTTTTAATAAATGTCTTTTTAATTGACTTGAATTTAGAAATGTAGCATCCAGTATCCAGCAAATTAGTTTTATACCCCATAGCAGACCATAGTTCCTCACCTTCATCTGTGACCCTTATGCAACAGTTGAGTATTACATTTGAATGTTATAGGACCATGAAGTATAGAGCTAAAAGATACCTCAATGACCATCTAGTCCAACCATCTCACTTTACAAATATAGAAACTGAGAGCCAAGGACACAAACTCTAAACAAATTTTTTTTGGCTTTTAATTTTTATGACTGGGCACAGCAAAGCAAATGGTTCTCCTCTCCAGTGTCTCTGCTCCTCCAGTTGATAGGGTCTGTTGTGCTGCTGTTATGCTAGCTTGGTTATGAGATATTTAAGGATGGCAAAGCCACAGCAATAGACCCATGTCCTCTGATTCCCAATCCAGGACTCTTCCTACTGTATGACACTACCTTTGAGTTACATTTAAGTAAGGCAGAAAGCTTCATGGTTCTTGGTTTATTTTAAATATTTTCTTTAAGTGACTGAGAAAAATGAGCATTAGAGATAACTCACTTCATCCAGATCCCAAATGTTAGTAAGTGATATCCTAGAAGTACCAGTGTCAGAAGCAGTGACCAGTAAATACAAATAAATGGCATTGTGTATGCTATGAAGAGATCGTCTGTTCTGTATAGCCAGTTTAAATTCCATGCTTAGGGTTGAGCCATCATAGGAAAATACTTAAACTAATACTGAAATAGTCATAACATTTTAAAGTAAGGAGGAGCATCCATCTAGCCATTCATTCATCTATTAATTATTCATTCAACAGTGCATGGAGGTTGAAAGAGCAAGTCCCTGAACACCTGAGGAAACTTCCCAGATATGACATTTATTAGCTAGGTCACATCAGACGAGTCACTCACCCTTTTTTATCTGTAATTCTCCGTTTGTCAAGTATGGATAATGATACCTTACTCTCTGTTTCGTAGAAATGCAGTGGCGATCATCTTGGCAAATAATTTACCATCTCTAGGTCTCCATTTTCTCCCCTGTCAAAAGTGGGGATTAGACAAGTTGATCTGGAAGGTCTCCTCTAGCTTCAAATCCCATAATAGAAATGATTCTGTAATGTTAACAGGTGGAAAACACTTTGTGAGTTATAAAGAAGTATAAATACCAGCTACAATTCTTTTATTGTTCAACAGATATTTTATCTTGTATTTGCTATGTGCAAAGAACACTGCCTAGCAATTTAGGGAAACTCTAAGTTAGATAAGAAACAGGAGCATGTTGCATCACAGACATAATACAAAGGGTAACATGAAAAAGTAAATGAATGAGACATTTATTTAGGGCTTACTTTCTGCAAAACACTGTACTAAGCACAGGGGATACAAAGAGAAAATAAAGATGGTCCCTGCCCTCAAGGAGCTCACATCCTAATGGAGAAAGTGACACATATGGAAAGTTTCACCTGCAAGTCACATGGAAAGGTCCAATGATCCTTAGAATATAGCATCAAGGCAGATGGTAATGTCTCTTCATTATGATCTGAGAAAAAAGATAATTGAGATTTAAGCAAAGTACTTTTTGAGATCTGAGGAGTGAAAAATTACTTCTGACTACAAGTATTACAGAAAGTTTTCTTCAAATGGTTATATTTAAGCAAGTTCTTGAAGGATACTAGGACTTTAACAAAGGGAAGTGATAGGTATGGAACCACATTCCAGGTGTAAGGGAATGCATTAAGAAAGGATACAGGTTTATCGGTATGGCATTACTCCAACAAGTATAATTTCATAATCATACTACTAATATCATTTGTCTAAATTAACTACGGTGTTGGAAATCTTTATAACTGCAGCTAATCATCCATTTGTAACAGCATTCCTATAAAACTACCTTTCACAGAATCATGGAAGGAAGGAAAGAAGAAAGGATAAAAAAATGAAAAAAGCATTTATTAAATTCAGGCACAGCATTAAGTGTTAGGGATACAAATGCAAACAAGCATAGTCATCTCCCCCCTCAAGGAGCTCCATTCTAACAGGAGAAGATAGTACATGAAAGGTAGAATGTGAAAGAAGGAGGTGGAGGCTGGGGAGGGATTAGTACTTTCCTCCTCCTCTTCCGTGTAGGTGGAACAATATGGAATGACTGGCAGATGGTATGGTGGGCTGGTTCTGGGTAAGATAAGGTGAATATTCTTCTGTCAGAGGGATAGGGTCCTCAGTGCAGGATCAGCATTATGGTGGCAACTTAGAGGAAGCTTAGAGACTACCAAGCTTAACTCCCTCATTTTATAGATGAGGATACTGAGGCCCAGAGAGGTTCCATGATTACAAAGGTCACATGGAAAGTAAGTAGTAGAGTCAGGCACTGAATCCAGGACTTCGGATTTCAAGTATAATAAACTTTTCATTGTAATGTCTTTTTATCTCTCATCAAATATTACTGATAGAATGTCAGTGATGGAAGAGGCCTCTTTATTCATAGCTCAACTTATCCCTGAAAAATAATTCACCCTACAATTCCCATGTAAGTTATTATCCAGCCCTTGCTTGAATGACTTTAGTGAATATCTCTATACACCATAAGAATAATTTCCCCCTAAAAGTGAATTTGTTGTATAGAGGAATCTCATTTTGTCAAATCCAACATAGCTCTAGAATAAATTTCTGTAAGTAGCCGTGCCAAAGATGGATTAGCCCAAATCCGCTATTAGTCTAGAATGCTATAAACAGCATATAAAATGTGTTTACTTCAGTGTCAATTTTATGGTAACTGAAGTTTATAGATTTTTTAAGCCCTATATTGTAGAGATGGCCCTAATTTTATAAAATTGCTTATTTAAGCAAATTCATCTCAGTTCCTTCCTCATACTGAGCAACAAATGATTGTGAATGAAAGTCAGATTGCTGGCTGAAAATATGTGAAATATTCCTTTGAAAATGATGGCATTAGAGAATTTCCAGCACCAGAAAATGGAGATGTTTGACTGGAGTGAAAAAATGTGATAAATAATCACAAGAAATGAAACACACAGCCAAGAAGCTGACTGGGCCATGAACAGAAGGTGCCCAGTTAGTGTTAATTTCAACACAGCAGGAAGCCATCAGAGGAGTGAACAAAGCATAGTATCGTTTCATGTATCGGCTGCCCAATTTACCTAGGAATCATGGAAACAAAGTCTGCTGGAGCCAAAACCTTAGACTGTGGAGCATTAGAATATAGAATCTCAGAGACAACATCAGCCAAAGAATGTAAGAGCATAAGGACCTCAAAGGGTATCTAGGATTATAGATTTAGAAGTAGAAGAGACCTAACAGGCCCCTTCTGGTTCACCTCCCATTGTACAGATGATGAAACTGAGATTGCCAGAGGTTTTAAGGAGCTTCCCTAGGATACCAGAGATGTGATTTAAACCCATGACATGACTCTAACTCCTGTGATTTTTCTGTCATACCATACTGTCTCCCTAGTTCAGCCCCTTTTCAGAAGAATCTGTTGATTGTCTTCCAGATGATCATACAGCTTTTTCTTGGATGCCTCTACTGTGAGTAGTAAGTTCACTGTATTCCTTGGTGGGATAGCTCTGATCATTATAAAGTTTTTCCTTGTGTTGAACTAAAATCTACCTCTCTGTATTTTCTACCCATTAAAATTTGTTCTTCCCTAAGGAGAGAAGGCATTAATTCATATCAGTTGTTCAGAGTCAAGACAGCTCCCTTTTATGTATTGACTTCCTATATTAGAATGTAAACTCCTTAAGGGGAGTGGTTGAGGTTTGGGTTTTGTTTGTTTGTTCTACATTTGGCTGGTCACATAATAAACATTTAATAAACACTAGGTGCATATTGACTGGGGTGAAAGGGAAGAGTTAAGGATGATGATAGCATAGTACTTTAAAGTTTGCAAACCAATTTACACATGTTAGCTTATCTTCACAACAGTCCTAGAAAGTAATTCTGTTATTATCACTTTACAGATGAGGAAATTGAGGCATACAGATGTTAAATGACACAGAACTAGTACATATCTGAGAATGGATTTGAACTCAAGTCTTCATGACCTCACGTCTAGTGCTCTATTCACTGTGCCATCTGACTTGCCAACAAATTTGCCGATATGAATTCTTGGAAAGATAGTGAAGTCTATAGACTTTAAAAGATGGCTGGTTTGGGGAGCTGGGGAAAGATGATGGGTTCTTTGAACAGATTGAGTTTGAGATGCCTGTGGGTCATCCAGTTCAAAATGTTCAGTAGACAGTTGGCATTGTGAGGCTAGTGTTCAGGAGGCAGTGACTGGGTCTGGAAATACATACACACAAAAATATATACACATACATATATTAGAGTCACATATATAAAGGTGATAACTATAGCTGTGGGAGTTTATGAAATCACCAAGGGAATAGAGAGAAAAGAAAAGGAGTCAGGACAAAACCTTGGTGCTAGATATACAGTTAGGGGATAGGACATGGATAAACACACTTATATATAAAATTTCATATAATAATATAATTTGGCTATATTATATATACATACATAATATGTATGTACATGTATGTATATACACATAAACACACAAAATATTCTATTAAAAGAGAGACTGATAAAGAACAATTAAGTAGGAGGAGAACCAAGGGTCAGTAATGTGATTAAAAATCCAAAGAGGATAGAGCATTCAAGATGATCAACAATGTCAGAGGTCAAGAAGGATAAAGACTGAGAAAAGACCAAAGTCATTGTCCTTTTTACTATACCATGCTCTCTCTTTGAATGTCATCCTGACATCTGCAACTTCTATCCATTTTTGGAAGAATCTTTAGAAAGAATTCTTTTCTAATCCTAGCTCTAGGACTGCCTTGTGAACCATGCAGTGAACAAGCAGTGACTGTACATGCTTCTCCACAAGACTGAGCAAAGCCCACTCTACTTTCCAATTCCCAGCGTCCCCTGCAGGGAAGCCTGCTGATTGTGGCAATAAGGTGACGTTTATGCTATGGTAAATGTTGACTAGGGGCAGTGGGGCTGATCTCATTTCACTTATGACTGCATCCCGGCTGGGTCCTGGCCCTAGCTAGTTGAAGTAAAATGTTGGCATGAAGTGTCTTGGCTGTTCAACCCTATAGAAGGTATTTTTATTGCTGTACATGACAGATGGTGTCTTTAAATGAGTGCCTATGTCTGAGGGGTTGCTTAGGAACTCGGACATCAGTTTGTTTCATCTTATCACCCTTCACTCTTGACTTTTCCCATCTGGAGACAAAAAAAACACTATCCAGAATATTCCACAGGAGTACCATTATCTCAGATTTCCCTCTTTCTTCTTATGCCTACTTATGACCTAAATTTATGTGCTAAGGAATATCTTGGAAAGCCCTTTTTATGGTGCAGGAGATATACTGAATTGTTTAAAATATTTATCATCACATAATTTTTTCTGAAGAGAGAATTTTAGGACAGGTACTGAAAGCTTCTACTCAGGACCTTAGGCCATCTTGAAATTTATCAATTTCCTGGTTTCCTCAGGGTCTAGGAAATTTTCAGAAAGAACCAGATGGGACAGTTATGCATAAAGTAATGAGCCTTCATTATAGTGTATTTAAGCCACGCAAGAGAACACCTAGGGACATGGGAGAACAGGGTCAGTAAGGAAAGAGGGATTGAGCACAAGAATATTATTAAATCTTCTCAGTCACTAGGGGAGTCAATAGACACCATCCCAAGAATGGTGGTCTTCAGATCATAACATAAAGAGTGAAGGATTGTCATTTGAAGGGACCACTCAGATTTGGCACACCCAGTTCCTCTAAGATTCCTTCTAGTTGATGTGTGGAACATCTGTGTTCCTGTTGCTTCTGCCACAGACACCTCATTTATCCACAGTTGTCTTGATCTGCTATAGCATGAAAGAGTCAATTTTCTCCCTGGCCTCTGGCTTCATAGATAGGAAACTAGGCAAGGGCCAATAAACATCAAGTCTTTGATTTCATAAGTTAGGAGCAGTTCCTAGCAAGTCAACATAAATTGCTGTTGGGGAAGAGGTTTACTTTTTTAAAAAAATTTCATTTTGGACTTAAAACTTAAATACATAATAGAGAAAAGAAAAATAAACATATTATAAACTTAAATATTGAAACTTAAATACAAAATGAGAAAAAATGTATGTCATGTTCACAGCAGAATGTGAGAAGACTCAAAATATTTAGCAGTATGTTTCCATTTCAGGAAAGCCCATATAATAAATATTATTACTTTTATTGAGAGTTGTCTGCTGTGCACTTTTTACTTTGTTGTTCCCCTCCCCCCTACCCCTAGGAGACTACAATTGAGTGCTGATGTATTTCTATATAGATGTATACATAATATATACACATACATACATAGATACATAGCATATGCTTTCCCTAATAAATTCTACTCCTGACCTTTGTTTTTATGTTTGTGCATATGTCTTATTTCCTATCCTTCCTGACTCCTCTACTTTACTTCTGCCTGCTACCTTGCCCTCCTATTACTTAACCTACCCTGCCCCCATCCCTCTCTTACCCTCCCATTTCCATAAACCTAAAGACCTTTCTATGTCCCCTTTCACCTCTTCCCTCACACTTTCTCCTAAAGATCTCTCCCTTATTATCTCCCCACTCACTATCCCTTTAGCATTTTATTGCTTTCTAAATTTAGAAGACTTTTGTACACACACACACACACACACACACACACACACACACACACACACACACATATATATATTTAGTTCTGTCTTGTACCCATTCTCTATGAAAGTAGGTTTCCAGAACTATTAGCCTTCCTACATCATCTAATTCCTCTGTGCCAATTCTTCCTTTCATACCTCATTATATAAGATAATTACTTTTTTAGCTGTTCCTAAATGGTTTTACTTTTTAAAGTCATATCATACTCAGGTCTACCCCAATCTTTCTTACAAACTACCCAATTACTAACAACAATTTTAGACGTAGGTTTTCATTTTACATGCGTAAAAGGTAAACAGTCTGTCCTTAATGAGTGCCTTGTAATGAGTCTTCGGTAGGTACCTTATATTTCTCTTGGCCCTTGTACATCAAATCTATTAAATTCAGAGTTTGCTTTGTTATTTTTTTTTTAAACAGAGCATGAAAGTCTGACAATTCATTAAATGTTCATTTTTTTCCATTCAGGATTATGGTTAGCTTTGCTGGGTAAGTTATTTTTGGCCAGAACCCCAGTTCTTTTACTCTTCAGTATATGGTTTTCCAAGACCTGTGATCTTTTAGTATCACCTCTGCTAGGTCTTGTGTGATTCTCATTGGTGGCATCACCATATTTAAATTATTTTTTTCCTTGTTGCTCATAATATTTTATCCTTGAGCTGGGAGTTTCAAAATTTGGCTATTACATTCCTGTAGGTTTTCCTCATAGGATTTATTTCCGGTAACGACCAGTAGTTTTTTTCTAGTTCTACTTTTCCCTCTTGCTGTAATGCTTCAGGACAATTTTCTTTAATTATTTTTTGTATTATTGTATCAAGATTCTTTTTTTTGATCACAACTTTCAGGTAGTCTAATTATTCTTATGTATTCTCTTCTTGATCTGTTCTTTAGTTGTTTTTCTTTTGAGATGTTTCACATTCTCTTCTATTTTTCATTCTTTACATTTTGTTTTATTATTTCTTGATCTTTTATTACTTCTCTGGCTTCCCCTTGCCCAGTTCTGATTTTCAAAGAGTCACTTTCTTCCTTAAGATTCTGAATCTCCTTTTCTAACTGGTTGACTTTCTTTTCATAATCTCATTGTTTTTCTTGGATTGTTCTTTTTTAGTTTTTCCTCAATTCTCTCATTTGGTTTTTAAAGTCTTTTTTAAGTTCTTCTAGGAATTCTTTTTGAGCAGGTAACCATTTAATGTCACTCTTTGGGGTAGAAGAGGATATCTTTGTTTCAGTATCCTCTTCTGAACATGAACACCAGTCTTCTCTATTTCCATAGTAACTCTCTGTGGTTGTATTCTTTCTCCTTTGCCTGTACATTTAAAAAAATTGTAGTAGCTTAGTTTTTATAATCACCTCTAGTCCTGGGGTATGGTGGATGATGCCTCTAGCCTCAGATCTTCCTTCAGTTTTCCCCTCTGGTCTGGAACTTAAACCAAGACCTCCAGCCCACAGCCAGCAGTGTCTCCTCATTGCTTTTGCACTTACTGGCTTAATGCTGGTTCCTTCTCACCCCAACCATCTCCAAAACACAGCTGGATCTGGTGTTCCTTGTCAGCAGAGGTTCCCTTGATTTTCCCAGGCTCAAATACCCATGTCCTGTTGCAGGGGTAAAAGTTCTGGTGGCTGTGGCCAAGATAGGCTCTCAACCCAACTAAGCCCCTAGGGCTTGCCACTTGTTTAAGTGATCCTAACCTTAAGGTGTTCACTCTTAACAGGGACCAAACCTCATCTTTAGATCTTCTCTGATGGTCCCAAGAAGATCCCTGTTCTGCCCCTTTTCTTATTTATTTTTACTGCTATATGTTTTCTCTGAGGCACTATTTTATCTCTTTTGTGGGGGACAATCTTGAGAGCATGGAATTTTCTGACCTACATTATCTTCCCAGAATCCTCTTGATGATTATTTTTTTAAAGTTTAAGCCAGCAGTTATACAAAGACTTGAATGGCAAGTAAGTAGTAGAATAGAAAAGCATTCAGAGAACCTTACACTGTCTTGCAACATGATCCCACCAGAGATCTTGGAGCTATTTCCCCAGGTCATTCATTCTTCCTTAAAGCTCTCCAGGGGAATTCTTGCCATTGGTTCTATGGTTTTTACCTTTTGCCCTTTTCTACATTTTCTCTGATCCTTGAAAACCCAACTTAAGGGACCAAATTCTTGTACTTTCTGTTGTATCTTTTGATACAATCTATTTTGATTGTTGATAGATTTCTGAACATCTGTTCCAATTATTCTACTGCAGCCACCTTAACTAGGGGCTCAATTTGCTGACTCTCAAGAGCTAAAAAGGACCTTAGAGGCTAGATAGTCCAATACAAATGAAATCATATTTGTAAAAGTGTTTGGCACAGTTGCCTGGCCAATAGCAGGCACTTAATAAATATTTATTGACTGACTGCACATAGTACTTACTCCCCGTTTAAGTGATTACTCTCACCCTCTTCTTTCCTTTCCCTTTCTCCATTTTCTACCTAATCTATATCTGAATAAGAATAAGAATACCTACATCATGTAGGATAAGTGATTGTCCAGCCTGCATTTGAAGACTTACCTTCTGAGTACCTACACAAGACTTTTTGATGGCTCCTATTGTTAGGAAACTTTTCTTTTTCAGGCTAGAATATACTTTCTTTCAACTCCCACCACCTAGTTATCAATCCTAATTCTTCCCCTTAGGGCCAAACTGAACAGGTCTAACCTCTCTTCTGTAGGACAGCATTTCTGGTATTTGAACATAGCCATGATATTTCTCCTAAGTCTTTTCTTCTTCAGGCTAAATGTTCACTTTCTTTAAACAGTCCTCTTAAGACTTCAGTCATCTCACCACCCTGTCCACTTTCCTCTGGATGTGTTCCAATTTGTCAACATCTTTCCTAAAACGAGATACCGACAACTGAACAAAATACCTAGATGGGATCTGGCAGAGCATCTTCCTTTACTTTCTCCTGTTCTTCATGGTTCAGAGTTCAAGTATATCATGAGGCTTGAGGGGAAGTAAAAAAGAGGATATAAACATTTGGAGCTGCTACACCTGGCAAGATTATCAGACGTACAAGTAAAAGGAAACTACCAAATGCCCCATAACAAAGTACTACTTAGAATTCCTCAGATTGGAAGTCACTATTTGAACTCTGAACTCAGACCCACTTCCTTTTCCCTCTTCCTGACAGGCCTGACAGAAATTAAAAATGGTTCAGCATCTGATATACCACCCTAGGCTGTCCTACAATATGCTTCCAACAAAACTCGGCTGTCACAAACCCCAGGTAACAGAATTGTTTACCTTTACACCAAGAAAGTTGGAAAAACACCAAAATCAGCCTATGGCGTGTGCCCAGGAAGACTTCGAGGTGTTCGTGCAGTGAGACCTACAGTTCTTAGGAAGCTAACAAAGACAAAAAAGCATGTCAGCAGGGCTTATGGTGGCTCCATGTGTGCTAAATGTGTCCGTAGCAGGATCGAGCATGCTTTCCTGATTGAGAAGCAGAAAATCTTTGTGAAGGTGTTAAAGGCACAAGCACAGAGTCAAAAAAGTAAATAAAAAAGATATGCTTTTTGAATAATAAAGAAAATTAAAATGTGAAAAAAATTTCCTCACATCATCTGTCTTACTAAGGTTTCTTAGGCTGTGCTTGACTTCTGTAGCTCCCAATACATGAATAGTGTTGCTCACCCCAGAGTTCCCTATTCCCAGAACTATATCTCCTTTGTGCCCTCCCCTCTGCCTTAGCTTATTGACATGAGCTCCAATTTCTGGCCCATTCTCAGTCCATCATGATCTGCTTTACTCCCCAGTGGACTGTGGGCATTCTGTTTACATTTATAAGTCATTAAGGAGGGGCGGCTAGGTGGTGCAGTGAGTAGAGTGCCGGCCCTGGAGTCAGAAGGACCTGAGTTCGGATCCCGGCCTCAGACACTTAACACACACACACACACACACACACACACACACACACACACACACACACACACACACACAAACAAACAAAAAAACCTAGCTGTGTGACCTTGGGCAAGTTACTTAACCCCAATTGTCCTCCAAAATGCAAAAAAAAAAAAAAAAAGACATTAAGGAATTAACTCATTTCACCTACTTCCCTCCCCTCCTGTGCTCACCTGCATACAGTGAAAAACAATGGATTCCCATTACTTCAAAACTCAGAAAAAAATCATCTGGGAACACAACTTCCAAATGACAACCCTTTTCTTATAGGGACAATATTGCAAAAAATACCTCTCTAGCCTTTCTTTTCTCTTGCTGTTCCTCATCATTAACCCTCTTCTTCAACCACCTAATTTACTTGGTGTTGCCCAGTCATCCCTTTTGTCCCTGAACCTTTCTTTACTCCTGTTATTCCTTCTGAGTCAAGCTTCCTGCCTTTCTGCTCATCCCTCATCTCTAATCAAGATCCCAGGCCAAATACCACTCCTTCAATGTAGTTTTCCCCTGATTACAGCATCCAGAACTCTGTCTTGTCACAGAGTTGTATGAAGATCCAAGGAAATAATGAATATGGAAATCTTGTTAAATTATAGCACAGATTTTAAGGGTTATAATGACAATGATTATTTCTGTCTTATATTATTCATATTATTCCCTTCCATGTAACCCTATACTCCAGATAAACTTGGCTCCCCTACATCCCCAAAGCATCCCTTTAACATTCATGCCTCTAGTACTCGGCTTATGCTACCTTTAATAGATTAACTAAGCAACAAGCATTTATTCAGCACCTGCCCTACTCCAGACTCTGTTTTCAGTTCTGGGGATAAAAGGCAGAAAGAAATAAAACAGCCCCTGACCCCAAAAGACTTGCAGTCTGTCAAGAGAGATAACCTGTACTATAAAGGTAAGAGAAAAAGTAATTTGGGGAAAATCAGGTGAGTCTTGAAGAAGATTAGAGATCCTAAGAGGTAGAGATGAGGAAGGAGTGTGTCCCAGGCAGGGGAGACAAAAAATGGAAAGACATGGAGACCAAAAGTGTAATTCTTTGTTTTCAGGCCAGTTTGACAGGACTCTAAAGTACATGAAGAAGAATAAAGTATAATGAGGCTATAAAAGTAGGTTGGGGCAAGGTTATGGAGGGCTTTAAATGCCAGTGGAGTTTATATCTGGTTTCGTCTCTAAATCTATGATCTTATTCCCTGGATTTGGAATGTCTTTCCTTCTCTTCTTTGCCTATTTAATTTTTACGCTTTCTTCAAAGATTCTTTTAAACTCTACCTCCTTCAGAAAGGCCTTCTCAGATCCCTTCTATTGCTCATTCCTTTTTGGACCTCATATGGTACATTGTTTTGTACTTCTTTAACGCCTCTGCCATGCATTATTTTAGGTTCAAGTTTTGTGTGTGTGTGTGTGTGTGTGTGTGTGTGTGTGTGTGTGTGTGTGAGAGAGAGAGAGAGAGAGAGAGAGAGAGAGAGAGAGAGAGAGAGAGAGAGATAATATCTTACTAGACTGTGAAATCTATAAAGTCAATATGTTACCTAAACTCCATACCTTCCTGGTGCCAGGTACAATGTCCCACACACGGTAAGCACTTTATAAATACAAATTTGTATGAATTGAAGAGAATGGAATCAGAGCTGCTGTGTCATCTCCACAAGTGTCCTTTCCTTCATCAATGAGCCTATGTACATGTACCCCAGAAAGGAATCAGAGTACATTCCCAGGTGTCTGGGAGGTGTGCCCATATAAAAGACCTAGAGGTTTCCCTGATCACCTCCTCCATGTTATAGAATGTTAGAGCTAGAAGGCACCATCTAGTTGAGTACTCATTTCATAAAGAAACTAAAGTCCAGAGAGTAGTAATTCAAGGTCACAGAGTTAATGTATGGCAGTCCCTAAAATTAAAGCCCAAGGAGTCTTGTGTTCTTTCCAGTGTACCCTCATGTCTCTATAGCATTTTTGCTATTCCCTTACTTCACCTCTCCCCTACTTAGTTTATAAGTGACTAAAGGGCAGGGACTATGTCTGGTACCTGAAGCTCGGTTGAGCTAGGAAGTTCTGTATATTGTAGGCACCTGATAAGTATCTGTTGTACTGAAGTTTTAATTTGAGCAGCAGAGTAGTGTCGTGTGAGCCTTGGATGTGAATCCAGAGGGTCTGGGTTCACATTCTCTCTCTGCTTCTTATTACATGTTTGACCTTGAGTAAATCATTTAAATCCCTCCAGGACTCTGATTCTGTATCTATAAAATCAGTGTATTCCTTCTTACCCTCCATTGTCTGATCTAAATTTTTTTCACTTTTTTGGGGTCTTTATTAATTTGCTTGTTTACATTTAGTTTACAAGATTCGATTACACAATTCCTTGAGTTTTAAATTTTCTCCCCCTTCTTCCCCTCCCCCCTCATCGCAGCATACAATCAAGTATAGGATCTGCAAATACTTTCACATTAGACATTAGTCAGATTATAAAGGATTGTATCAGATGGAATGAACAATGGAAAGAGAAAACAAGATTAAAGAAGAAAAAGAAAGAGAGCAGGTAGTTTGCTTCAATCAGGATTCAAACTCTGTTCTTTCTAGTTCTTTCTCTGAATGTAGACATCTCTCTCCATCATGAGTCTTTTGGAGTTGACTTATAACCCTGTATTGCTGAGAAGAGTCCAGTCTATCAAAGTTGGTTGGTCTGATCTCATCTTTTCTGTGCATCCCTGTGATGCCTCTGCTGGTTGTGGAGTCTCAAGGCCTGAATCTGAATCTTGACTCTGCTACTTAGCTAAACTTTCTAGGGCTCATTTTCTTCATCTGTAAAATGTCAAGGAAAAAAGTTCAGGGTAGTCCAGTGGTGACAAATTCAAGTAGAAACAGAACCATCAAACCATAAATAATTATGTTCTATTGAATTTTTATTTATTTTGTTAAATATTTCCCAACTACATTCTAATCTGGTCAAATGTTGCTGGACACATTGGACCAGGTATGTTTGATACCTCAGATGTCAAAATTATTTCCAAGGCCCCTTCTATCTCTAAATCTATGATTCTGTGATCTTTATGCCTTTGAGTGGATTGAGTTGGGTGATTATAATGTTAATATCACCTTATTTGGTGTTTTACACTCTATAAAGCATTTTCACATCCATCACTTCATTTGATCCTATTAATAGCCCTGTGGAGTAGGTGGTCATTATATGTTTCTCCTCCTTACAAATGAGGATACTGAGGTTTAGGGAGTAGAATTCACCCATCAAAGGTCATACAGTAGGTTAATGGTAGATAGAACAAGCAGTTTTATTTCTCTGAGTTTCCAGCTCTAAAATCCTATAGTTCTTGGTTTTGTGGCATCTGTATGGCTTCTCCATCATTGCCTTTAGAACCATTTTAAAAATGCCACTGGGCCAATATGGATCCTTCTTGGAGAATTCTGAGTACTAACTAAGGAAAACAGAGGATAATTTTACTATTCTAAAAATGTCTTACTGTTATAAATGATGTTTTGACTTCTTCCCACTCTCTCCTCCCAACTAATGCAACTGTTTTTTTGTGCTTAGTTTGATTTCCTGTGGTTAGGAATTTACAAAGGCTCAGAACAGTAAGAGGCAGGGTGATGTAGTGGATATTGGCTAAATTTGAGAGTCAGTAAGCAATTATCTTACTATTGGCCTTGTGGAATAGTCCCTACATGATTTTAGACAATTCTGCTCTTTCCTAAGTCACAGTAAAATAGAGTATAAATTAAAAAATAAAAATTTCCCTTTGTAAAAAATGAGGGGGTTGACCTAAACAATCTCTAAATTCACTTCCAACTCTAAAGTTCCATATTCCATGTTGTAAAATTCTACATTCCATGATCACTTCCAGAACTAATATTTTACAGTGTATGTTCTAGGTTTTTTTTTTCAGCATTAACATTAATAACCACTCCAGCTACTGTCTCTGCTGGTCCTTTTGACAGTCTTTCCATCAGTGTCTAAAATGACCTTCTCTGCTATCTCTTAGAATCCTTAACTTCCTTTGAAGTGGTTTAGGTGACACTTCTATGAGAAGACACTTGTAGGTGTTAGTGTTATCTCCCTCCCCAGAACTTATTTTATTTACTTACATCTGCAAAGCTCCTGGAAAATAGAAACTATTTTTGTGTTTTTTTAAGTTTTGTCTTTGTGTCCCCATTGCTTAATATAGAGCCCTGCTTATAGTAGATTTTTAATAAATGCTTGTTGCATCAAATGATCTAAGGACCCAATTGTCTCTAACATTCTATGTTCTCAAAGCCTTTCCATCTTTAACAATCTGTGTTCTCATGTTTTCACTGGGGTAATTCTGTGTTTCTAAATAAAGACTCCTTTTTCCAGACTCCACATCCCCCATTGGCCACAGTATTTCCTTTTGGAATCAGCCCTGAGCTCAAGATAATTTTAAAATGTTATTGCTGATATAGATGAACATAGGGACATATTGTTAGCTGAATCAGAGTATCTTTTAAATTAAATTAAAATAAAAGGGATCTTTAATATCTGCTTGGATAATTAACTTTACCTACTCTTTGAATGTAACCCAAACCTGAAAGGTTATAAGTGAATAGTAGTATGTAGCCTTGGGAGAGAAATGTATGTTAGTTCTATTTCTGTTGTCCATATAAATTACTTTGAGTAGCTTGACATGCTACTCAAATCTCCCTGAGTTTTTGATAAAGACTTTTTGGAGAAATAAAAGGAAACTGATTTTATTGATGGATTTCTTGTGTTTTGGGAAGGAAATATTACGGAGAGGGCTCTGTACTAAGTCAGAAAACCTGAATTCAAGTTCCTTCATAATAGTTATCAGACATTAAGCAAGTTTTGTCAGTGTCTTCCCCCATAAAGTGATAGTGTTCAGATGATGGTCTCAAAAGTGTCTTCCCATTTCCGCATTTTGTGTTCTAACCATCCATATTCTTTTCCTTTCCACATTTAACATTCTATATGCTAAGACCCCCACCAGCTCAAAGAATCTGTGTTCTAATAACCTATATCCCTCTAATTCTGACAATTCTCTTATTCTAGAAAATAACAATCCTTGCATCACCTATTTTTTTTTTTGTTTTTGTTTTTGTTTTTTGGAGGGCAATTGGGGTTAAGTAACTTGCCCAAGGTCACACGGCTAGGTTTTTGTTTGTGTGCGTTAAGTGTCTGAGGCCGGATCCAAACTCAGGTCCTTCTGACTCCAGGGCCGACGCTTGCATCACCTATTTTTTGAAGGTGAGAACTATGTAAACTCCCATAAAAATGGGAGTTATTATTATGGTTTCTTTCCACAAAAGGAGAACTAAATACTCAGGGGAAGAAGTAGTGAATGTAGAACCTTTTTGAACTCCCAAGTGGCCTATAGAGTAATCATTTTTGTAACAAGAACAACAATGAAAAATTAAGACTTTTTTTTTTTAAAAGGACATGTGCTTTAGTTGACAAAATGAAATAGGTTCCATTGAAAGCCACCTCCTGAAACAGCCTTTTACAATAAATGATGAATAAACTGGGATTTCTCGGAACACTGGACTGTGCTCAGGGAAATTCAGCAGAATGTTCTGAATAGTTGCCAGGAATGCGGTCTTCTTTCTAGATTCAGCCCTTTTCTGGAAGGCGGATGAGTTTCCTCTCTGCCCCTCCGCCATCACCACCACATTACTCTTAGCATTTTCTGCTCTTTCATATATTTTGCCATAGTTATTGGCCAGACTCAGTTTTTCATTCAGCAGATCAATTAAATAAATATTGATTAAGTATTTTCCATGTACAGAGCACTCACTGTACCAGGTTCTGGCTGAAAATATGAAATTTAGAAAAGATGTGATCTATGCTCTCATGGAATTTGTAATAGAGGGATATGAAAAGTAAAAAAGTGATTATACTTTGTATTCAAGAAGCTAGGATTTTAAGAGTATGGATGCTCCATCCACTGAGGGTGTTCTTCTTTACTTTAGCAGATGTTCTTCGTGATAATACCAGTAATGATGATGTGATGATGGCAATGATGATAATTAAGATTTCTATGTTGCTTCAAGGTTTACAGAGCACCTTACTTGGGTTATCCCATGTGACCCTCAAAACAGCCCCGTGATTTAGGTGCTCTTGTTATTCCCCATTTCTGAGATGGGGATACTAATAATTACTTTTCTCTTGGATTTTAGGGATAATCCTGATGAGTTAAAGTTTTGTAGTTTTTTTGCTCATGAATCCCCATCTAAGGTGATCCCCAATATCAGTCAACCAATAGGAGCAAGGATATTTACTGAGAAGATACAGCAGTAAATTGTAAAAATACAATATTTACAAAATATTCCCCCTAATCTAGGGATACACTCTTCCCTTCCATACTTAAGGTCCCTGGGAAGAGTGGGCTCAAACTTAAAGTGAAATGGTAATCAGGAACATAAGTAAAGAATAGTGGCCAAAGTGATCTCCCAATTCCTGACCCTGGAAGTCTTTTTCTTCTTTAATGGAATCCTCATAAAATTTCCCTTAAGTATAACTCTTCACTGGGCGTGGTAGATCTGATGCTTAGTGTAGTATCTGGCACATAGTAGGTACTTAAGAAATGTTGATTAATTGATTAATTGGTCTTTTGAAGTCCACGGGTCGTTCTATCAAGAAGGGTCACAGTCTCTGAAATTTCGACGATGCTTGGGGAAGTTATCTTTCCATTTCCATCTATTGAAATGTGATCTGTTGACACTCACTGTAGGAGACTCCAACACTGACTCTGGTTCCTGATAGAATCTCTGATGGACCTCAACATCTTCTAAAGACATTGGCTACCTGGATAGTCCCACATTAGTTACACATTCACCCAAGATAAGGAAAAAATAGACACAGAAAACCAAAAAACAGAGGCTCTATGTTCTCAGAGATACCTAGAGACCAGAAAGGAAGAAAAACTAGCCAGCTTCTCTTACCTACTCAGCAGTTCTCAGCAGTCCTCATTCAAAATCCACTGGAGGGAGTGAGAAAATCAGCCTAACCTTTTGTTTGCACATTCAGCTCCACCTCAACCTTCAACTTCCCCTGAATCATTAGTTCTTACAGTTAGAAGCCATTTAAAAGCCTTTCAATCATCTCATAGTCCTAGCCTCTCCAGTCACTCATGGCCAGAAATTGGTTCTCCAAAATTCCATGTGTTGGATTAGAATCAAAGAAGGATATTTGCATAGGCACCATATGTGTGTATATCCCCATTCCCTTCTAAAAGACAAATCCTAGCGTGGAATCTAGGGATTTGGCCCTCATTGGCCAATACTCCCCATGGCCACCACTATTATATAGTCAAATATAGATCTAAATTTAAAATAACACATAATAAGTGTATTAGAGAGATACAGGCAAATTTCTATGTCTGGTGTCAGGGGGGAAATTAAGGAAAGAGGATATCAGGAAAGGTTCATCCAAAAAGGATAATTAAGGAATGAGCAGGCCGAACAAGGGAAAGGGGGCTCTTCTGAGCTTAAAAAATAGAATGAGCAAAGAAAAGCCTGCAAGAAGAAAAGCATAGGCCACTTTGTGAATGACAGATCTTCTTCTTAGTATCTCTGCTCCCACTGATACAACTTATGTCAGTGTGAGGGGCTGACAATAATTGTTCAAGTTTTCTCCCCTCGCCCTGGTGACTCTGGGACATGAGTTAAATCAGCTCTTTAACATCTCATATCTGTTTATTTCCTTTTAAGACTTCTATAGGCTTTCTAATAAGGAAACTTCTAATTTTCCAAACCAGTTATAGAAACCAAATGAGGCTTGAAGTCACCTCATTTCATTTTGACAGCTGTTATCAATCTCAAGTTTAATGGAAAAAACCTGGCTTTTGTAAGCCTGTCAGTTATCTCTGATGTCATTTTAAGAGTTAATGAATTTCCAGCAACTAAAATAATTGGAATCACTTTTCTACCAAACATCCTAGAATATTACTACATTATAAAATTCTGGAAATGGATAGGACTTTTGAAGTAATTTTGTCAAATCCCCTACCTTCAACCCAAGTACAATGGGAAGAGCAGTGGATTTGCAGTTAGGTTCTGGATTCAAAGCCTAGGTTTGCTGCTTATTACCTTTATGTCCTTGAATGACCTAGAATCCTGGAGCCTCAGAGATGATCTAGTCTAACTACCACCTAAAATATGAATCTCTCTTTAAAGACTTGTTTTGCCTTAAGCTAGAAGTTCTTTATTGATAGTCTTTAAAACAGCAGGCTTCCTTCATATGTCCTCTTGTATACATACATATTTGTGTCTAATGTTAACTGTCTTTTGAGTGGAGTGGGGAAGGAAAAAAAAAGAAATTTTCATGATGACTTTATTATATGGTTAAAAGGAATCGCAAATTGTACAAAATAGATTTGCAGTTTCATGTGCAAAAAAATAAATAAATTTAAAAAAAGAACCAAACCTCCTCCCATCTTCCCCCCTAAAAACTCAGTAGGGTAATGCTACTGGGCAGGTAGAGCAAGTCATCCTCAGAAACAAGATAGAAGGTTCCTGACTCGGGCAGAGGGCTGTGAGGCTGAGCTGTGACTTTGAATATTTTATTTACCTGCCTTCTTCAGCTGAATTCCTCCCATCCCTTGATACTGTGCTTGAATTCATTCTCTAATAGTTAGCAAACTCCTCCTTCTTCCTTTCTCAGTCCTTGTGATACTGCATTCTTTACTTCCCAAGACCACACACCCTTTTCCAACCTCTGCTGCCTGCTCCATCATCCCCATCCATCTCCATCCTGCAACCTCCTCCATGTCCCAATCCAACTTTACATACCCTTTCTGCTGTGACTTTTAGAACCTCTACTCTGTAATCCACAAACTTTCCTTCTAATCCAGTTCTGCCTACTCTTTTTACTGTGCCCTCTGGAGCTTCCATTCTGTAATCAACAAACTACCTTTCATTTTATATCTCTTCCCTTTTTTCCCCTTCCATCTTCTTGCATTTATTGAGACCTGGCTCTCCATAGATGATGATACTGGATCTACGACTATCTTTTTCAGTATAAGCCATACCTCCTCTTGTACCACAGACTCACCGATCCTAAAGGGGCAGTATGGATATTCCTTGCCCCCTATCTCTCTCTATTGCCATCACTCTCTCCTCCTTTGAGGTTAATTCTATCATAATATATCGCTCAATCCAGATTTTGGTGTACATCATCTGCACAACCAAAAGACATGTTCCTTCCTTTTTGAAATTCAGTGCCTTAAAGTGTTTCTCTACACCCCAACTCCTGTGCTCATTCTAGGGAACTTCAATATGCATATTGACATTTCTTTAAATACCTTAACATCCCGGTTTCTCAGTCAACTCCCGTGAAATATTCTTTTACCTCAGCTACATACAGAGAGATGGTCATGCCCTTGATCTTGCCATCACCCACCTCCTTAAATATTCTGAACTTCCATTATCTAATGATAATTTCCTATCATTCCGTTTTTCCCTATGACTTTCTCCTCTTTTACCTGTTCTTCATCTTCACTATGACTTTCAGTTTCTCTACCTGTCAGTTCTTTCCAAGGCCATCTTCCCTACTTTAGCTCCTCTTTCTTGTCTTCCTAATCTTGACTCATTAATGAGCTGTTTCAGTTCTGTACTAACCTTTACTCCCAAAACCCTTGTTCTCCAGACTTGCCACACTCCAATCTTAGATTACTCCATTATCTCTGTCCTCCACAAGTATTCATGTACTACTAAAACAATTGGAAGAAGTCTCAGAGCCATGCTTACTGTAAGTTCATTAAAAATTTATGTCATCCTGTCCTATCTCAACTGTACCCTCACTGCACTAAGGTCATTCTTTTTTTTTTGCTTTTTGGAGGGCAATTGGGATTAAGTAACTTGCCCAAGGTCACACGGCTAGGTTTTTGTTTGTGTGTTAAGTGTCTGAGGCCGGATCTGAACTCAGGTCCTTCTGACTCCAGGGCGGCGCTCTACTCACTGTGCCACCTAGCCGCCCCTAAGGTCATTCTTATAATCCTTCACAGTTAAATCTCTATCCTACTCACCATTGGGGCTGTTCCAGAGTTCTTCTTTCTTAATCCTTCTTTGATCTGCGCATCTGAGGACCTAGCCTCATTCTTTACAGAAAAAAAAAAATTGAGATTGAAAAGCATTCCCTCTTCTCCCCTTCTCAACTCACAAGTCCTTGACTTTATCCTCCAATATATCCTCCTTTACTCTAGTATCTGATGAGGTGACTCTTTCTCACCAAGGCCAGCTCCTGTACATGTTTGCTTGATCCTGTCCACTACCATCCTCTCTAACAGATTGCCCCCTTTTTCATCCATCCCCTACCTTCATCCAATCTTTCTTCCTATCTTCTTGCTATCATATCCAAGCTTCTCCATCCTTTAAATATATATGTGTATATATATATATATGTATATATATATATATATATATATATATATATATATATATATTAAGCCCTACCATCTTGACTTGCTACTGTTGAGTTTTTTTCCCTTTCTCAGTGAAGTTGCTCGAGAAAACCATCTCTACTCAATGCTTCCACTTCCTTTCTTCTTACTCCTTTCTTTTTTTTTTTAAACAAATACTTTATTAACTTCTGTTTTACATCATTCATTTCCGCCAGATTTTGAGTTACAATCATTTTCCCCCCATTATTCCCCTACCCAACCTCCAGAATAGTAGTCCCACAAGATATCACTTCCTCCAATCTGCTCTCTCCCATACCTTCTCCCATACCCCCATCGACTTTTCCATTAGAGGAAGGTGAATCTTTGTGTCCCAATGCCTGCACATCTTATCTCCCTATTACAAGCGAAAGAGTATTAATAATAGTATTTATATATATTTGAAACATTTAATGTTACGACCTCGAATTTCAGATCCATTTCCTTCCTCCCTTATCACCCATTCCTTCTTGGGAGATAAGTAATTCAGTATATGTTGTACATGTCTAGCTATGCAAAACATTATCATGGTAGATATATTGTACAAGGCTGCTTATAATTCCCTCCCACTCATCCCACCCCCGACCTGGTCCATTCCCTACATGATCCTGTCCCTCTTCTATAGTGGGTACTTCCAACCTCCCTCACCCCAAGGATGCCCTCCCATCCATCATCCCTCCTCTCATCCCCCTTCCCCCTATCCTGCTGCAGGTTGAGATATCCCATTTAGTATGTATGTCATTTTCTCCCTGAACCAAATTCAATGTGAATGTGGTTTTGCCTTTTTAGCCTTCCTTATTCTCCCCCTCCTTTGCACCCACTTCCCTACATGAGATAGTTTACCCTACCATGTCTCTCCCCATCTCCTCTTGCCACTTTCCTCTCTCACCTCATAATTTCATCCCTTGAGTACTCTCCCTTCCCAACAAAATCAACCTATGCCCTCTATCCATATATAACTATAACCATATACACACACATTCACATATGTATTCAGATGACCACACCCCCTTCTTCCATTATTTTCATAGTGAGAAAGATATCAGTCACAGATATTGCTTTTCCATATAGGAATGTAAATAGTTCAACTTTGATAAGTTCCTTTTGATTTCTTTTCCCTGATTACCTTCTCAGGCATCTCTTACTTCTTGCATCTGGATGTCAAATTTTCTGTTCAACTCTGGTTTTTTCCTCAAGAATGCTTGAAAGTCCTCTATTCCACTGAATGACCATATTTTCCCCTGAAACAAGATACTCAGTTTTGCTGGGTAGGTGACCCTTGGGTTCATTCCCAGCTCTTTTGCCCTCTGGAATGTCATATTCCATGCCCTTCGATCCCTCAGTGTAGAAGCTGCCAGGTCCTGGGCTATTCTGATTGTGTTTCCATAATATTGGAATTGTTTCTTCCTGGCTGCTTGTAGTATTTTCTCCTTGATCTGGGGATTCTGGAACCTGGCTATAATATTCCTGGGAGTTTTCTTTGGGATCTTTTTTCAGGAGGTGATCGGTGGATTCTTTCAACCTCATTTTGCCCTCTGGGTCTAAAACATCAGGGCAATTTTCCTTGAGAAATTTCTTGAAGGGTGATTTCTAGGTTCTTTCTTTGATCATGGCTTTCAGGTAGTCCAATAATTTTTAAATTGTCTCTCCTGGATCTATTTTCCAGGTCAGTGGTTTTTCCCATGAGATATTTCACATTGCCTTCTATTCTTTCATTTGTTTGGATCTGTTTAATAGTATCTTGATTTCTCATAAAGTCACTAGCTTCCATTTGCTCCAGTCTAACTCTGAAGGAATGAATCTCCTCAGTGAACTTTTGAGATTCTTTTTTCATCTGGCAAATTCGACTTTTTAAGGCATTCTTCTCCTCATTGCCCTTTTGGGCCTCCTTTGCCATTTGAGTTAGTCTATTTTTTAAGGTGTTGTTTTCCTCAGTCAGGCTGTTGACCCTCATTTCATACTTTTCCTGCATCCTTCTCATTTCTCTTTCCAATTTTTCCTCCACTTCTCTTATTTGATTTTTAAAGTCCTTCTTAAGGTCCTCTATGGCCTGCAACCCACTCATGTTTTCCCCTGGGGCTTTTGGAGCAGGACTTCTGACCTCACAGTCCTTTTCCCGCTCTATGCCCCCAAAATAGGAGTCTAGGGTTGCATTTTTCTGTTTCCTTTGCCTTGGCATGTTGCCACTTAATTGCTTGACTTTTGGGCTTGTTGCCACACTATGGCTTTAAGGCCAGATAGAGGAATTTTCGTCCCGAACGTGTGGGGGGCAACTTCCGTTTCTGGCAAGCTGTAAACCCACCCACAACTTCCACCCTAGATCACAATCCAGATCCAGGGAGGTTAAAGCAAGAGCGATTACCCCCCAAGACTGATCGCTGGATCTCCCCACGATTTGTAGGCTGGGAGCCGGAAATGCCTATGAAAACTACAAAATGGCGTGTCTCCTCAGCGGCTTCTAGCCCCCAGGGGAGGGAGCTGATGCATTCCCCAAATACAGGTCCCAAAGTCCATAGGACACTAACCTCTTACTTTGTCCTAGGCAAGTCTATGTTGATAATTCTGGGGTCGCCACAGTTCCTGGTGTTCTGGGGTTCCTCCAGCCGGCTGCTGGCCCTGCCGCCCTGGGGCTAAAACCTCAGCTCACGTGGACCTGGCCTCGGCTAGGCTCGGCTCGGCTCCTGCGCTCTGTGCGTTGCCGGCTCCCAGACTGCTGCACTGGTCCTTCCTGCAGGGTGCTGGGCTGTCCTCAGCGGGGAGGTTAGCTTCTCTGTGTCGTTCTGTGGGTGTTGGGGCTCCAGAAGTTTTTCAGAGTCCTTTTTTACATCGTTTGTGGAGAATCTGGGGGCAGAGAGGCTTGGACGAGCTGTTTCTACTCCGCCATCTTGGCTCCGCCCCCTCTTACTCCTTTCTTAACCCTCTACAATCCACTTAATAACTTTATCACTCAACTGAAACCTCTCTCCAAATGTTCTTAACATCTATGTAGCCTTTAATACTGTTGAATATCCTCTTCTCCATGATACCCTCTCCTCTCTGGGTTTTTTTTCAAATGCTTTATTAACTTCTGGTTTACATCATTCATTTCTGCCAGATTTTGAGTTACAATTTTTTTCCCCATTTTTCCCCTACCCACCAGCCCAGAATAGCAGTCCCACAGGATATCCCTCCTCTCTGGGTTTTTGTGACACTGTTCTTTCTTAGGTTTCTTCCTTTGTGTTTCACTCTTCCTTCTTGGTCACAGATAACATATCATCATCATAGATGTTATGCCCACTAACTTTGGAATTACTTGAAGGATTTGTTCTGGGCCTCTTCTCTTTTCTCTCTATACGCTCTCACTTGATAACCTCAATAGTTCCCATTAATTCAGTCATCTCTGTGTTTATGACTCCCAAATACATATATGTATACATATATTCATAGATTATATATTGATACATATACATAAAGCTTCATTTTTGTGTATGGAATTGCTTTCCACAGAAAAATTATTTTAGGTTAGACCTTATAGAATCCTTAAGTGGATTCTGAAGGAATGCAGAATTTTAGACCCAGCTTCAGTGGAAATATTCTTTTTTGTTTTTGATTTTGCAAATCTGTCTTCCATGTATAGTAAGTGATTTTTTCCCCAAGACTGATAAAAAATCCTTACCATATAATTAATCTATTATTACTTCTGTCCCTGACTCTTACAGTAGGAAGCCAAGAACTGCTTCTCATTACCCTTGCTGAATTTAGCTGAGAAGTTCGACCTATTTGGGGCTTTCTTCATTCCAAAGCGTGTGGTCTTACCAGGGTAGAGAATAGTGGAGCTGTCATCTCCCTGTGGATAGTACATTTCTCTCAATTCATTGTATTGTACATTATTTATTAATTGTGTTATTTATATATAATATATAATATTATGTGTAACATATTATATATAATTAATTATATTGATTATAATGGGTTAATTATATTAATTCATTAATTGTACATTCTGGACTCTACATTTGTCTTAATTCATCCTGAGTTCACATTAGCTTTCTTGACTGTCAGATCTTACTATTCATTCATTTGGGACTTGAATGCCACTGAATAACTCAATCCAAACCAGTCAACATTGATTAAACACCTATTCTGTGCCAGCACTGTACTAAACACTGTAGATATAATTATTAATTATATTTTTATTAAAATGAAAGTCCTGTTCCTCAAGGAGCTTACAGTCTTACAGAGTAGAGACAATACACAAAAAGAGGTGGCAGGTGGCAAGAGGAGATCAAAGGGATGTCTTGTTCTGTGGATTTGAAACCAGGCAGGGAAGTAGATGCAGAGTGAGATGTTTTTAAGCAAACTACTATCTAGCCATGCTCCTCACATCTTGTTACTTGTGACGTAGATACTTTGAACTCAGGTTCACTTTGAATCCTTAGATAGCTGCCTGGTGCACATTGTTGTATTGAAACCTGGGAGAACTGAGGTGGGGTAAGGTGTGCAAATGTCATATAATATTCCTTCTCTGTCATTAACTGGCTGACCTTTCAGACAGTATCAGGGCAGCCAAAAATGATATCACAACTTATTAAAATTAATACTGGCTAGACTAAAGCAAATTAACAGAACAGTCAGACAGTAACACTTATAAGTCTTATAAGTGTTTATGAAACCCCTTTAGTAAGAAATAAAGTCTCTCATAGAGCCCTTAAGATATCAAGGAAGTCAAAGATCCATTTCCTGTCCAAAAGGTGCTTGGTAGTATTAGGGAGATAAGACTTTATATTCATTTGGGACAACTGGAAAAGAATACAAGCAGTATTCAATCTGTGACTTGCAAGCATTTAATGTTTTTTTAATTAAATTGAGAATTACATTGTGTGCTAAAGATTCTAAGTGCCCTGGAAGTTAAGGGAAAAAAAGAGTATAGACTGGAATAGTCTGCATGTGCTTCTTGGAGGAAGCAGGTCCAGGTAGACCTTGAAAATTGGATAAGATTAATGTCACAGAGAGAAAGACAGACATGTCAGATATCAGAAACAGAAAGCCAAGACCCAAAACAAAAAGGGAGTTTGGTGTGATTGAAGAACACCCACTGAATGAATGAATGGCCAAATGAATGAATGAAGGTTTTAAGTGCTTCCTGCATGCCAAGCTCTGGGGATAACAAATACAAAAACAAAGACATTCCCTTCCCTCAAGGAGCTTATAGTCTAATGGGAAAACACATGTGGCATGTTAACCTTCTAAATGGTCCCCCTGCCTCAACTCTCCCCATTCCAGTTCTTCATCTGCTGTCAAGGTAATTTTCCTAAAGTCTAGATTTGACTATGTAACTAACCCCCTGCTAATAAATTCCTATAACTCCCTATTCCCTCTGCGTCTAAAATATAACTCTTCTGCATTTAAAGCTCTTCAGCACCTGACCCCTTCTTGCTCTTCCAGTCTTCTTACATTCTATTCCCATTCTTACATTCTGTAACCCATCAGCCCAGATCTCACTGGTCCTTGAATACACTGTTCCATCTCCAGACTTCATGCCTTTTCACCAGCTGTTCCTTAGGCCTAGAATGCTCTCCCTTACAATTTCTGACTTATAGAATCCTTGAATTCTATAAAATTCAGCTCGTGTCATTTCTTCCCGGAGACCTTTCCTTGCTCCCTCATTGGCCAGTGCTGTCTCCTCTAAAGTTACCTTCCACCCCTCTATATTTATTTTCCCATTTATGCATGGTGTCATGCAACACCTCCCACACCCCCATTAGAACCTAAGCTCTTTACAACAGGGACTGTTTTTTACTTAATATGAATGTGCATTAACTAAGTGCTTACCATGATCATTAGAGTACAACAGCAAAGCAGATGGCAATATATCTTCTTTAATGTCATTTCCACTGATGAAATCATGTATGCTTCTTATGTGAAACCATTCACCAGTGCCAAAGACATGAGTGTTGAGGATTTTGTTTTCTGGGACTTCAGTAGCTGTGGTTATTGAGAAGATGGTACCTTCAGCACCTGCAGAAAATCAGCTGCCAGTTCCCATCTATCTCTACAGTGGTTGGTTCCCAAAATCAAATGGTTATAAACTGGGCTTGGAGGTCTGAAAGGAGGATCAGTGATTTTGGGGGAGATTTTTGCCATTCCCATGACTTTTTGGATTATCTGCCCATAGGTGGAATTTGGACAGTAATTACAGTTAGTGGTGAGAAAAAAAAGGGCACCTTCTCTGCAGAGATTACTCCCTTCATTCTGACTGCAGGGGTGAGGCTAGAAGCAGGGTTTCTAGTCTGGGGGTCATTGTTATTCTCAGGATTCTTAGTTCTGGGCCCTTATACTATTTCTATCAGGGTCTTGAAGTGGGAGGTGGTTAAAGTGGTGCTGGTTGTTTGAGTTGCCTGACATATGTCACCTCCTATCTCTCCCCAAAAGGACACTCTTGCTGCTTCACCTAGGCTGGCATGCTTGTTGATTGAGTGAATGAGTGAAGGCTGGGGGAGAGAGGCTCTTTTGAACAGAAAGTTTTAGGAATGGTAACTGGGGCCACAGGGGATTAGATTGATATACTTCATCCAGGGACAGTGGTAGAGATGATTTGCTCAAGGTACATGTTCCAAAAAGCAAGGTGACTGACTGTCAAGGAGGTTATTGAGGTAGGTAGAGAGGAAAGATCAAAATAAAGTATGGGTAAGATTTTTCTTGAAAAGTGTTCAGAGAGGCAGTCACCAGCAAGGAGAGTGAGGCTCTGTTGAGATTAGGGGTTGGGGGTGATCAAGACCCCAATACACTGGGTCCTGCTGAATGAATTCAGCTCAAGTCTTCTCTCAGCCAAAGAAAAGCAAAGTTTATTAAAAGTTTGCCATATTGGGTAGACTCTTAAGGAGCCTCAGTATATGTGATGATTGCATTGGACAGGTGGGCCAGAATAATCTGACCCAGAGTGAGTCTGTGATAGAAAATTCTCTCCTCCCTTCATGGAGACAAGATGGGGCTGATATACAGAAAGGTTGTGGGAGGATTTAGGGGTGATCAGGAGGAGGAGTTTGGGGAGGGTCTTCGGAAGAGTCAAATGAAGTCATACTCTAGTAATGAGAATGGGGAGTGTCTTCAGGATGAGTCAAATGAGGTCATACTCCAGTAATGGGAGATTAAGGGTGGGAAGTATCTGGAGACTACCTGGAGACAGAGTATGGTGGGCTAGGCTAGTTTAAGGGTGTATAGATATTTTGGGAGGATCAAGGGTGAGGGCTAGCTGGATAATGGAGAGCAAGGCTAGTAACAGAGATTTGGGTGGAGCTATAATGAAGAGCTTATGGCCTCAGGCAAATGCCTCTTGTCCGAAGATTCAAGAAGAGCTTTAATTCCCAAGAGGGATTCCTAGAGCCTGTTACCTCATCAGCCCCACAGTGGATGTTTCTCTGGAGTATGGACCCTGGAGTACATCTAAATAAATGGCTGGGAAAGAAACTACAGGAAGTGACCAGATAGGAAGGGATCACTGGATCAAAGTGTTCCAACCTGGTTAGAAAGAATGACAAAAGGGGCAACTACATGTGATCACAGAGCTCTTGATCAGGAGTCAGGAGTCCTAGGTCTTAGTTTCCTCTCTTTGAAGCTACATTGCCTTCCTCTATAAAATGAAAGGATTAAACCAGATGAATTCTAAGGCCTCTCTTAGCTCTAATACTTTCTTATTCTCTTTTTGGACATTGTATGTTCTAGGATTCTTTCCAACTTTCTGTGTTTCAAGGTTCTTTTCCTGTTCTGACCTTGTATGACTCTTAAGTATTATCATTCTTATAATTTTGGCTAAAACCTTTCTTAGCTAGACCTACCATACCAAGGAATTGCCTTGCTTTTCTCCCTGTAACCAGTGATGAATTTTCTATTCTAAGGAGAGAACCACTTACCTCAGAGTCAATCAGAATTATAAATCAACCAGGGTTTTAAGCAGTGTTATAGGTCATATTGGGAAATCCAGCTTGGCCAGTTTAATCACTTAACCTACAGGAGCCCAAGGTAACTATGGAAACACGATGTTATCCCTATCTACTGTAAACCCAAGTACAAAATGTGCTGTTTCCCCCTCCCCCAACCCCCACATTCAAGTTTCTGAATGTGCAGAGACTGAGGCTAAAAAAAAAACAATTAAGGCAGCCCGCCTTTCAGTTCTTCTAATTAAAAAGTAAATAGCATTCGCTCTTCAGCATGGGAAGATGTGCTGAGACCTCCTTCAAGCTTCTCTTTCTATTAAAAGAGCTTTCTATTTTCATCTGAGCTCTTTCTGAAAATGCACCACCTACCCAATTTATTCCACAGGGAGTGACAGATCCAAGGGAAGGCAGAGGGCTTCCAAATTAGCCAGCCTGCTTTCAAGAGGATGTGGCTTCATTTTTCACGAGGACTTTTTGCTGCTTCTGGCAGATCTTTGGTCCACAAGACTGGCCCAAGAGAAACATATGAAGGATGGAGAGTTAATTGAGAATCATAAGGTTGGGCAGACCTAGACCTAGAACTGGAAAGAATCTTAGAGATCTCTAGTTTATGGTTCTTAACCTTTTTGTGTGTCATGGACCCTCTGATAGTTTGGTGAAGCTTATGGATGTATTCTCAGGATAATGTGGTTTTTTAAACTTAATGGAAACAAATGTTAGATTTCAGTTAGGTCTTTGGTAATTTTTTCCCATGCAAATTCTCAGACTCCCTGAAACATATCCATGAACCCCAAATTAAGAACCCCTGATCTTAACTAGCCCTCACATCTAACAGCTTAAGACACAAAGGCTCAGAAATTGGTAGTGATTTGCCTAAGGTAAACACAACCAAAAATTGTCAAAATTCAGACTCAAAACCAGATTCTCTAACTCTTGATCCAGTGATCTTGCTGCCCTTCTATTCCTAATCTGTAAATGAGGACAGTATTTACACTACCTACCTCATAAGGCTGTGAAGATCAAATTAAATAATGGATAAAAGCAGCAAAGAACTATATAAATCTAGACTGCTATAATAACATTTGTGCTAAGTGCTGGGGATACAAAGAAAGGCAAAAGAGAGTTCCTGCTCTTAATCAGCTTGTAGTCTAGTGGGGGAAATAACTTGAAAACAGCTACGTACAAACAAGACACAGAGAGGTTAAATTGAAGATGGTCTCAGAGGAAAGGTACTAGTATTTAGAGGTTTCTTGTAGAAAGTGAGGTTTTAGCTGGGAGTTGAAGAAAGTGAGGAAAGCCAGAAGACAATGGAAGAACTATTAAAAACCTCTCCTGACTCTGAGCACACTGCTCTTCTCCTTATGCCAAACTTCACTGAGAGGCAGCATGGAGTAGTGGAAAAGGCAGTACAAATGGAATTGGGGGAAACCTGGATTTGAAGCCCAGCTCCAATAGTGGAGCATGACCGTGATCATTGTGGGCAAGTCATTTAACTCTGTCTCCTCATTTGTAAAATGAAGAGAATTATATTTATACTACCTAATTATCAGGGTTGTGAAGATCAAGTGACCATTTCTTCATTCCTTCATTCAACAAGTGTTCATTTCATACCTAATACAAGACACACTTGAAAAACTGTAACATGCTACTTAAATCGTGTTACTATAATACCTTTCACTGTCATCATCATCATCATCATCATCATCATCATCATCATCATCATCATCATCTGTTTCTTGAGGACATATTTACTAATTCATCAACATTGACCAGATAAAATAGGCATAGGGTCTGTTTTGGGGAAAAGAATCAATTTACAACTAGATGAGTACTCCACCCCCACCTCTACACTGCTCCCGCCCCCATGCCTGCCCAAAGAAATCACAGCTCCATGAGACAATCTTGCCAGGATATTCTGAGCATTCTGTCTCTCTGTTGTATGTGCCTTGACAGATCTTAAGTATTAAAAAACATTCTCAGAGCCGGATGGTAGTCAGATATTATCATTGCAAGTGTGTCTATTTTTGCAAGAAAGCCAAGAAATAGAGTTCATTTTGCACTTTGATAGGAAAATGTGCCAAGGATATATCAAACTTGGTAGGACAACTTAGGTGAGTCTCCTGGAGAATTACATCTACCCCACATTGGAGCAATTTTATGTGCCAGCTCTGCCATTTACTATCTGTGAACCTATTGCTGCTTCCATGATAAAACATTAACTCCTTGTCCTAGCATTTAAGACCCTTCAAGGCCAGTTTCAGCTCACCTTTGTAGCCTTCTCTGGTACTGCTCCCCATCGGAACCATCATGTTGTAGTCTATATACTATGTTCCCAGATATCCTGTTTTGTTTTTCCTTTCTTCAAGTAAGCCATCCCCTCCCCACCTACAACCCTCTATAGCTGCTACCTCCAATCTATTCCTTTCTTGTCTTTACTTATTGAAATACTTCCTTTTTTTCATCACTCAGTTCAGGTACCGCCACCTCCAGGAAGCTTTTCTTATTCATACTCCTTAAATTGTCTTAGTAAGCTTTGGTTGGCTGTTTTGTTCCCATCTCACTCTACTTTATAGTATGTTTATTTGTGTAAAACATGGCATTCCCTTGCCTTTACTGTAATAGATTATAAACTCCTTGCATACTCAAACTTTGCCATTTTTCATCTTTCTATCTTTAGTACTTCACACATTACTTTGTACATAATAGTTACTTAAGTATTTGTTGAATACAATTAAAGTCACAAAACATTTCTGAGCTCCAGTTTCCTCATCTGGAAAGAAGGGATAATATTTGATGGGGTTGTGAGGATCAGATGAGATGTCTGTGAAGCACTTTATGAACAGTACTCATATAAATTGAGCAAACTATTATTTTATGTCAGGTACCATCAATATTATTGCCTCAAGAACCTCAGATTAAGGCAAGGGGTTCTACCTTATAATAAACTTGCCCTTGCCTTGCATTGATGTCCACACAGTCTCCACACTGTACTTCATCCCAGCATCCCTGAGGGTTTCAGAACTTGACATCTGCCACCTTTCAGAGGTTGCCTATACCTGCTGTAGAGGATTTCTGCCATCAGGGACACTTAACTTTGATCTAAACTTAATATGATTATTCAGGCCTGGTGATGTGGGACTGGAACTCAGGAGAGAGATTGGGGCTAGATATATAGTTCTGAGAGGCATCTGCTAAATGATATTTGAACCCATGAAAGCTGATGAGTTTACCAAGTGAATCAGCATAAAGAGAGAAGGAGACCTGGGACAGAACCTTGTGTGATACATTTAGTGAGCATGACCTGGATAGTGAGAGAAATAGCTAAAGAAACCTAGAAGTAGTTGTCAGTTCATAACAAAAATATTATAAAAGCTCAGAAAGAATTTAAAGAAGTTATTCGACTATTCCAGCTGCTACAGAAGGGTCTATATGGATGACGACTGGGAAAAGAAAGGCCCATTTGTCAGGTTTTTTTTTCTTCAGGTTTTTGCTTTTCTGTGATACCCTTTTCAGTATGGGAACCCAAAAAACTAGTTCCTAAATGTTGTTCTCAATAGGAAATTTAAAGATCATTACATATGTGTAAGACCTTTCAGAGCAGGCTGGTTTTCTCCTTTCTTTTTCCAAACTCATTCTGTCATGAATTAGAATGTTTTCTATTATTAAGTATAAATTTATCTCCCTGCAACTTCTAGGCCCTGGCTCCTAGTTCCACCCTCCCAGATCTCCCAGATAAAATTGAACAAATTTAACCTCCCCCCTTTTATACCAACTTTCTTTTTATTATGAATTTAATAAATGTCAACAAATATGAACATTTCAACATACAAAGGAGAGAAAAGTTAATTTAAAACTGTATAAAAGTGTTTTCCAGCACATATTAAATTTAACATAATAGTAACAAAACTACCCTGCTTGTCTGTTTGCTTTTAAATTTTGTTCTGCTCTCATTTGTGTATTCTTCATATTTCATGGATGCTCTTTTCTTTCCTTTTTTTTGCTTCAATATCCCTATCCAACAGCTCTCCTTGATATAAATCTCCCCTCAAAGAAACACCCCCAAATAGAAACCCCTCCTAGTAACACATAAGCATGCTCAAGCAAAACATTTTCATACAGTGACTGTGCCTGACATGTGCCTCTGGCCCATTACCTCTTCTCTAGAGACAGGGGGCATGCTATAGAATCCATCTTCTGAATTGGTTATTGCATTGATCAGATTTCTCAAGACTTTCAAGGTTGTTCTCTCATTTCTAATGTTTTCCACACAACCACCATTCTAACATTTGAAGATAGCTATCGTGTCTCATTTAATCCAGCCTGCCTTCTCCTCCACCCATCTGCTTTCCTTCTATGCCTGAACATAATCCTGGGCTAGGCAATGAAGAAACAAATTTTAGATAAAATACAGCCCCTGCTTTCATAGAATTCACCAGGCGATCAAACACAAACCCGGATGAGTACAATATAGTTTACGGAATAAGTGAAGTAGAAAAGTGTAAAAATTAGTGCTATCTGAGGTCCCAGTTAAAAGGTCATTGTGTACCAAGGGGAACTGGGAAGACTCCAAGGTCTTTCCTTGTCTTATTTACTGACTCTAGATGAGCTCTAACTTGTCATTTCCTTCCTTCCCACCCAGATTTCTCTTTTCTCCATGTTCACTTCATTCTCTCCTTGTAACCAATAACTTTGAATTTTTTGCTGCACTGGGAGTAGTGGTTCAACTCTACATTACAGATACACTGGGATCAGTTTTCCTTTGGTGATAACTGAAGTACCATTAAGTTTCTGAAATACTCCATCATATTTTAGTGAATCATAGATAGAGAACTAGAGGGGAGCTTAGAGGCCTTCTAGTTCAACCCTTCATTTTTCTGATGAAGAAAGTGAGGCCCAGCTATATTTCTTGACTTACCCAAAGTGACACAAGTGATATATGGTAGAACCAGATTCAAAGCTCAACCTTACTTTCCCTTTTTCTTTCCCTTTCTCTTTCACCAGGATAATAGCATCATGGTAAAGTAAAAGATAATTGTATTTGATGTCACAGGACCTCATGAGGTTCAAATTGTGGTTCCCCTTTATATCCTGTGTGAACTTATGTACAGTCTATTAACCTCTTTGGGCTCGTTTTCCTCATGTGAGTTTAATGTAAGGTGAATTGGATTACCACTAAGATCACTTCCACTTCTATATCTTTGTACCTCTACCTTACATTCATAATTGCCACATATTTGTACAGAACTTTCTGCTTTTCAAGACATTTTCTCATCATTCGTTCCTCACATCTATGATGTTAGTTGGTCAGAACCTCTCCTACCATCTCTTCCTACTTTTAGGTGGATCCTGTTTGACTAAGGAATGGAAGAGTAGGGAAGGTTGATCTTATATCTCTATTGGGAGGTAATGTGCTAAGTCTTAGGGTCAGGGAATTATCTTTTCTTTCTTCCCATATCCTTTCCTTCATGTTTATATTATCTAACCAGCTCTTTCCCTTCCCATTCTGTAAGCCCATAAGCTAGTGTCAAGAAATATTGGGACTCCTTGGAGGGAGAGGAAAATAAAGGCATCTGAGGCTGAGCTTGTGAATTGCCTCTGTTTCAGGGTCTTTTCCTTGCAATTTGTGCCCTGTCTTTCTTACTGCTTTCTGGTCCCAACCTCCTCAATTCCTATACAATCCATGATTGCTGACTGACTTCCTGGGATTTACTTGCCTTCCTTAGCCCTCTGGTACCACTTGTCAGTAATTCTGTAGAAGATATTCCTGTCAAGAAAGTGTTTGCTCCCTTTCCCCCAAGATGGCGCCGAAGGCGAAGAAGGAAGCCGTTGTCCCCCCACAAGATAGAAGCCAAGTCCAAGGATTTGAAGGCCAAGAAGGCGGTGCTGAAGGGTCTCCACAGCCACAAAAAGAAGAAGATCCGAACATCCCCCACCTTCCGGAGACCCAAGACCCTGAGGCTTCGAAGGCAGTCCAAATACCCTCGGAAGAGTGCCCCTCAGCAGAACAAGCTCAATCACTGTGCCATCATTAAGTTTCCTTTGACCACTGAGTCTGCTATGAAGAAGATCGAGGACAACACCCTAGCCTTCATTGTGGACGTCAAGGCCAATAAGCATCAGATCAAACAGGCTGTAAAGAAGCTGTATGACATCAATGTGGCCAAGGTCAACATACTGATCCAGCCTGATGGAGAGAAGAAGGCCTATGTCCATTTTGCTCCAGACTACGATGCTTTAGATGTTGCCAACAAAATTGGAATCATCTAACTTCTTGTGTCCAACTGTGTCCCATTCCACCTACAATAAAGTTTTCCAGAAAAAAAAAAAGTGTTTGCTCTAAATGCTCTCAGAATTCTCTTCCAACTCTATAAGAGTTGTTACTAATTTCTAAATCATCTGTTCCATCCTCTCCTCTGTACACACACCATCTAGTAGTAGATTCCTTTTTACACCATCCTTGACAAAACATTTTTCCCTTGAACATTTCCAATGACAGGGAGCTTGCCATATGAAAGACAAAATTGTCAGCAGGATGCATCAAGAATTTATCAAATACTCTTATCAGAAAATCTTAAGTAAAGGCATAGTGTGGTGTAGTGGAATGAATGTTGGACCAAGATTCTGTGTTCTTTTGACTTATTTTTCTTACATAACTTTTGGCCCCAACCACCTTCCTCAAATTCTGTTGCTGTTACTACCACATGGACTATGTGCTTAGCAAATCACTTCCTTCTCCCCACCTCCCTTTTATCATCTCTAAAAGGGATTGAATTAGACTGTAGGATTTTTTTTAATTTCGATATCTGCATTTCTATTAATATAATTGGTTTCCTTTGTAATCTTATATATTTTATTGATGCCCTGGTGCAGCTGGGTGGCACAGAGGATAGAGTGCTGGGCCTGAAGTCTGGAAGTCTCATCTGAAGCCTCAGACACTTATGTGTGACTCTGGGTAAGTCCCTTAACTCTGTTTTCCTCAGTTTCCTCATCTGTAATATGAAGTGGAAAAGGAAATAGCAGACTACTCCAATGTCTTTTTCAAGGAAGCCCCAAATGGCATCATGAAGAATCAGACAAGACTGAAATGGCTGAAGAACAAAAACAACATTGTTCTTGAAAAGGTCCACAGGCTTCACTAGTCTGCCAAAGGACTCTCCAGGATGCAAAACCTATTAAGAACCCCTGGACTAAAGCAGCTTTCTGTTGTTATTTTTTTTTACCATGTCTACCATTTTTTGTTTAAAATTCCTTCTGTTTCTGACATTCTATGATCCTCGTAAAGATAAAGACCTTATATTCCTATCTTTTCTGTTGAATAATTACTTGGTGCTTAATTGTTCACATCAACAGTTAATTTTCCACATCTCCTCTATAAGCCAATTCCTGCATTCTATTTTCATATCTCTTTTTGTCTTTCACATCCTTCATATGTGGCATTGTTAAAGATCTGAACAGAGACTTACACACTCATAGTAGTATTAGCTTATCTAAAGGCTTCACATTACCATTAAAATGAACTGGGAAAAGCAGAAGGTGAATAACAGTAAATCAGATAGCTTGCCATTCTGGATGACAGCTTCATTCATAATAGAGTTTACTCTTGCATTAAAGAAATGCCATGTAGTCTCAAAAATCTACCTAACCATCTGCTTTTTTTAAAACTCAAATTCAGTACAATTTTGGCAGCCAATTCTAAGAATTCTGCAGCCTCGCACTACTACTCCTACCATCTCTAAATTCAGATATATGTGGTATGTTTTTGTAGTCTTTGTGTATATGCACACATGTATATGTGTACATACACACATATACTTTATTTATTTATTTTCCCAACTGGATTGTGAATTTATGAAATGTGGTGGTCACATTTGCTAAACTCAGTATATCTTTGAGAGGCTACAACATAAAATAGGAAAATCATTGGACTTTCATTCAGAAAATCTGGGTTCAATTCCAGACTGTGGTACTATAAACAAGTCACTAAATCTTTCTGAGCCTCAGTTTCTTCATTAATAAAATAGGAGTTGTAATCCCTGTCCTTCCTTCTTCACGTGACTGCTATGAGGCTAGAAAAAGAAAATTCCAAGGAATGTTCAAGATAACATGATTCAATAAAAATATTTCAATAATAATGATAGTGTTCTCTCTAAGACATTTTAAATGACATTTTGTTTATGTTTAATATATTCATGGTAGCATATATGTAAAACACATTGCATGTGATAAATTTTCAATATAAGAATAGACTTTATTTGTTTAATTTGCTCAAGGATTCCCCAATACTTCTCCCCTTCTGAACCCTGGACTGACAAATGTGCATTCCTTCATGGTATTATAATCTCCTAAATGTAATGTGGCCACAATGTTTAAGAGATACTAGGATTATAGTTGTAAAGTGCTGAAAAATGATAAGACACCTTATAAATGTGGATTATTAACTATCATTGTAATTATTTAATGACTTTTCTTCAAACCAATTTATAATCCTACTGGATTTGTTCTCACTGGGTTTTCATAGTGGTGATTAACTGGAATATGACAAAATGCTTCTTTCCTGGTAGGTCTTGAACATTTTGTTACATCTCTGTGCTGTGTGCCCATAACAAACTCTCAGTAAATAAATATTAATTGACTTGGCCAGTTGCATACTGAAAAATGGTAGGATGTTACCTCAATGAAACATTTCCTGAATTCCTTGCATTTTTTGTCAAAGAGGCCCTACCTTTGACCTACTTAGTAGAAAATGTTAACCATTATCTTCAGATGTCAACCTTCAGCTTAACTCTGCATGAATTTTCATGTTTATGATGTCAGAACACATAATCATAGCCTATTTATTGACTAGCATGTGACTCTTTGTGATACTATATTCAGGAGAAAAAATGGACAGGCAAAAAACAATACTTTCCACACAAAATCAGTACCCTCAGGTCTTAAATGTTCAGAGGCAACATTTTGGGGGGGGGATTAAGAGAAATTCAATTTGATTCAAAAAACAAATGCAGGGCTCTATGCTAGGAAGTTTCATTAAAATAGGAGAGTTGATATTTCTTCAGGTAAAAGATTCCAGGTCCCTATGAGATCATACCTACACCTTCATTGTGACCCAGTAAGTACTAGACCAATAATAAGGAGATCCAGGTTAAAGTTCTGATACTAAAACTATCCTAGAAAGGTAAGTGAGTCTGATTGTGTGACATTAGGCAAGACATTCCTTTTCTGTGGTCCTCAGTATTCTCCTGTGAGGAAGTCAGGATTATCTCTTAGGTTCCCTCATTATGTTCTTTGGTCATCTAACATTTTATGTGCTAAGACCTTCTTCAACTCCAATATTCTGGGTATAAGGTCTCTCAGCTCTCGTTCTCTGATTCTAATCCACCAACCTATGTTTTATGTATGGTAGTGCCCTCTATTGAAAGTTATTGTTCCCCATTGTACATAGGCACAGCAACATTGTGCAATGATCAACTCATGAATGACTTAGCTCTTCTCAGCAATATAATGATCCAAGACAATTCCAAAGGACTCAGGATGAAAAATGCTGTCTACGTCCAGAGAAAGGACTGATGGAGTCTGAATGAAAATTAAAGCACACTATTTTTAGTATTTTTTTCCTCTTGGTCTGTTTCTTCTTTCACAAAATGACTAATATATAAATATGTTTTATATGATTGTGCACACATAAATCTATATCAAAATACTGTTTTAGGAAGTGGGGAGGGGAGAAGGTAGAAAAATTTGGAACTCAAAATTTTTTTAAATGAATGCAAAAATTGTCTTTACATATAATTGGAAAATTTAAAATAAAATAAAAACCTTTTTGAGCTCTTCCAGGAAAAAAGAAAGATACTTTCACCAACAATAATCATGGTAAGGATAAGAAATTATTAAATTTTCCCCCATCCCCTATAAACACTAAAGGGGTTCTTAGCTGCACTAAGGAGGAACCATGTATTTCTTCAGGTCACTGATCATTTTTTTTAAACCAAAGAGCCAGAATTTAAATATCCTATTGAGTGTTGTCCCTGTCAGAGCTAGGATTAGCATTCTAAATTTCTGACCTTTATATTTATATTTCTCAGCGATAATTTCTGTATTCATGAGAGAGGAAGTCACTGAGATGATTAAACCTTGACCTGATCTTTCCTTATCCTAAAAATTTATTGGCATTTCCTGAATAAGTGCCTTCTAATATCTAGAAAAGTTTGGAGGGGTTTTTAAAAAAATTGACAAATGAATGGTTCTTTTCAAAAACAATAATAATGCTTGAGTTTAAGTATTTTATTTCATTTGATTCTCTTAACAAACCTGTGAAATTACCCCCATTTTACAGATGAGGAAGTAGTCGTCTTATTAAAATGGAAAAGATCGTTAGTGAGTTACAGGGTCACAGTGTTAGTACTCACAGTCTAACTCCCTGACTCCAAATCCCGTGCTCTCTCAAGAGAATATTTTGAAGAGTATGGTCAATGGTGTCAAAAACTATGGACAAATAGAATTGTAACTGAGAAAAGGCCATTGCTTTCTTCAGTTTGAGGTGTTTTGCCAAGAGATTCACTCCAGTCAGGGTCAAGAGGAAGGTGGGGAACCATGATACTTGTTAAAATATTTGAAGGACTGACATATGAAAAATATATTAAACTTGTTTTTCTTGCCCTCAGAGTACAGAATTAGGACCAGTAAACTGAGAGGGGAGATTTTAGCTCCATATGATGCTAGTATTTTCAGCTATCTAAAAGTAGAATGTGCTACCAGTGGAGATGGTAAATCCCCCATCACTTAATGTTGTCAGGTTAAGACTATACAAGCACTTATTGTTGATGGTATTGTGGAAGGAATTCTTATGGTGCCATAGTTTGGGTAAGATACTCTTCAGTGTCCTTTGCAACTATAAATGGTATTATTCCATGATTTGAGGATAAGTGCATATAGAAAGTAGAAATGATCATCTATATAAGCAATTAAGTTTAAAATTATTTACCTCCCTAGAAATCATGCTTTTTAGGTTGGTTTTAGTACCATTATGAAATTTTAGATTCTTCCCATCAATAAAATGGAAGAAATGGCAGCGATCCAGGAACACTGAGGTTGGGTTCCAAAGATAGCCCCAGGGTTTCCCACTGTTACTCCATGGTCTTTGGCTTCTGTAGTCAACAAGTCAATCAAATTGATCTCTCTGGAAAACTACAATGGAATAAAATGAAAACTACTGACAAATCTGTAAAAGAATACATATCTTCCACTTGCAGTTCAGGAATATTTATCTAGCCTTCCCCATTCATTGTAACTCAGAATTAACAATATAGGGCTGGGAAGTGATTTTGTTAACCTCCAGTCAGCCAGTACTTCACAACTGATGACTCACTTCCCAAAGTGGCAAATGTGAAGAGTAGCTCTAGAGAAAGCCTGTGAGAGAATGGAGGAGACTATGATTCTATAGTAACCACTATTGTGTCTGAAGTGGTGAAAGTCACTAGATTTATCAAGGATAGACTCATAAGCTCTCATTCATTCATTTATTCTTTTAACAAGTGCTTATTGAGATTAGCTGGGTGATGTGACAGAACTTTCCCAAGGTCCCTTGAAGAGTTTATGGCAAATTATAGCAAAGTTTGAAGATAGGACAATAGTACACACCAAAGCTACCTCAATTCTCTCTTCTTCATTCATTCTTTTTTTTTTTTTTTTGGCTTTTTGGAGGGCAGTTGGGGTTAAGTAACTTGCCCAAGGTCACACGGCTAGGTTTCTGTTTGTGTGTGTGTTAAGTGTCTGAGGCCGGATCCGAACTCAGGTCCTTCTGACTCCAGGGCTGGCCCTCTACTCACTGCGCCACCTAGCCGCCCCTTCTTCATTCATTCTTAACTTGTATATCTAGTTCTCTTATCTCTCCCTTGGTTGCATCTCTACCAGAGATTATGAGCTACTTGAGGACTGGGATTTGAAAACAGATCATGCTTCTTGGGTTGGTTATATTACCATTATGAAACTTTAGTTTCTGCTCATCAACAAAACAGAATAAAAATATAAGAAATTTTAAGTAATCAACTAACAATTTTGTATATGTATATATACATATATTATATATAAATTTATATATATTCTCTCTCTCTCTCTCTCTCTCTCTCTCTCTCTCTCTCTCTCTATATATATATATATATATATATATATACATATATATTGCAGTTTGTTGAGTAGGTGGACGAAAATGACCAGACCTGAGTAAGAAAGACATTTTGGTAGCTCTATAAAATATGGGTTATATAGTAGGAGAGACTCAATAAAATTAATTATAATGGCTAGCATTTATATAGTACTTTAAGGTTTGCAAAATATATACTAAAATATATTTTGGTGGTATGCAAAATATATACTAAATTCCATGGAAAAGTCTTAACTTTATTAAGTTTACAACCTAGTAATGGATTTTGTTCAATCCAATAACTATTTGTTAAGCACCTAAGCACCTACTATGTGCCAGGCACATAGGGATACAATTGTTTAAAAAAATTAGCCCTTGCCCTCAAGGAGCTTATACTCTAAAGGAGGACACAACATAAAAAAGGGGAGATAGGAACGCAGGGTACGGATTCCACCATTGAGTACCTGACTCTGAGGTATCTTGTTCCAGGGAGTTCAAAGCAGGCAGAACAGCAGATGCAAGTGCAGTTAGCTGAGAGTCCAGTTTCTGTCTTCTATAAGGGAAGGCATAGGAAAGAGTCTAGTACTCTGTCCTCCAGCCCTTTAATCAGAGGGGAGGGGAGGGGAGGAAGAGCAGAGGGAGGTTAAGTTAAACTAGGCTTGAGTTAATGGTGAGTTTAGAAGGGATGAGCTTTTCCTGGGAGGGGCATCTTCTTGCAGAGTTAAAAGTCAAAGGATAACATATACAGACAAATATAAGTACTTAAGAACTCAAATCAAGGGGGGTGATCACTGTTGGCCTAGGACAGTCAGGGAAGACTTCTTAAATTTCTTATTACTATCTCCAGCACTTAGCACATTGCTTGGCATACAGTGAGTGCTTAATAAATCTTTATTGATTGACCAGCTTAATTTGCCAACAAATATTTATTAGTTCTCTCTAATTTTAAAAAAAGGAATTAAAATTTTAGAAACAGAAGGGCACTCAGAAGTAATTTCATCCAAATACTGCATTTTACAAATGAAGAACTGAGAACCCAAGGTCACATAGGGTGACCTTGACACAGTGACTGACAGGATAAGTATTGGAACTCCAGATCCAATGAATTGTCATGAATTTTTCTCTAGCTGTCATCTCATCTCTAGCTTCTTTCTCACTGGTAATTTTGTTAAAAGTTTCTCTATACAATGCCTCCACCATTCACCACCCACTACTGTCTCCTTGATTCTTCACCATTTGGCTTCCAAATCAACTACTCTACTTTAAGGTGACTGTTCTTTCAAAGGACTACAATGATTCCCTTATCAATGAATCTAATGGTTCTTTTTCAGTCCCTAACCTCCTTGATATCTCTGCTATTTTTAACTCATTTGACAATTTTTTCTACTAGATAACCACCTTTTTCTTATCTTCAGAGATAGGGCACTCTCAATGTTTTTTCTGATGTATCTACCTACCTTTCTGCTGCTTCCTCTTCTTCCTTCTGACTATTTAACATGGATTTTCCTAAAGTTCTTCCCTGGCCCTCTTCTCTTAAAATACTCTCTCCTTTGGAAATCACATATATAACATCCTCTCTTCTAAGCTCTAGACTTTTATCTCCAGCTATCTTTGAATCATCTCCTTCTGGATGTCCCACAACTACTCAAACTCAACATGTATAAAAACATGACCTATTGAATTCATTCTTTCTCTCTGTGACCCTCATGCACAAGTACTAGCACAAGTACTAGACACATAGTAAATAATCAGTTATTATTATTTGCCAAGTCTCTTGTGTTACAACTTTGAGATTATCTTTGAGTCTTCCCATACTCTTTCTCATCTGTCATACATGATCAATTTTAAAAGTCCTGTTAGTTCTTCTTAGTTCACAAAATCTGTCACCCTCACACAAACTCTCCATATTTATAATGTTGCAGGTACCTGAATTATTACAGCAGATCTACCTGACTCCTCCTGACTTTTGCCTCTTCTAATGTATTTCTTTCATTGTTGCCAGAATAATCTCTTTTATTCAGAGAGCTGGTTATACCACTAAAAAAATCATCAGTGGATTCTTCATCATTTCCCAAGTAAAATTCAAATTACTTTGCTTGGCATTCAAAGTTCACCCTGACCTGTTGCCATCCTACTTACCCAGATTTATTGAATGTCATTACCCTCCATATAATCTATGTTCCAACCAAAGTGTTCTACTTTCTGACTCTTCATGACTTTGATCATTTATTTTTAGCAACATCACATATGTATGGAATGTTCTCCTTTTTCATCTATTAAATTCTTACCTGTCTAATAAAGGCAATTTAAATACCACTCTATCCTGGAATCTTTCCATAACAATTTTCCTCATTTAAGAAGTCAACAAGTGTACCTACTATGCATCAGGTACTACAGTAGACCCTAACATACAGAGTAAATAAAGGAACCATACCTGCCATCAGGAAACATGTACAAAACAGATAAAAAAAGTAACTTTGAAAAGAAAAGCATTGGGAGGCTAGGTGGCACAGTGAATAGAGCACTGATGCTGGAGTCAGGAGGGCCTGAGTTCAAATCCAGCCTCATTTAACACAAAAAAACTGGTTGTGTGACCTTGGGCAAGTCACTTAACCCCAATTGCCCTCCAAAAAGAAAAGGAAAGCATTATCAGCTAGGTGTCTAGAAGGAAGCCATGGATTGCAAGAGGTAGAGGCAGGGAGGGAGTAAGTAGCAGGCCTAGGCCAGTATGTAGGCACAGAGATGGAAAAAGGAGCATTGTGTATGAAGAATAGGAAGAAGATTAGTTTGGCAGGACCATAGAATGTGTGGAGGGGAGTAATATGTAATTAGTATGAGAAAGTAAGATGTAGCCAGGTTGTGACAAGTTTTAAATGCCAAAGAGAAAGGTTTACATTTGATTTTGCAGGTAATAAAGAGCCATTGGAGTTTGCTGAGTAGGTGGATGAAAATGACCAGACCTGAGTTTTAAGAAAGACATTTTGGCAGCTCTATAAAATATGGGTTATATAGTAGGAGAGACTCAATAATATTAATTATAATGGCTAGCATTTATATAGTACTTTAAGGTTTGCAAAATGCTTTATGTACATTTTTTTTTCATTTGAAACTCACAATAAAACTGTGAAGAAAATTCTAGTATTACCCTCATTTTACTGATGTGGAAACTGAATCTGAAAGAATTTAAGTAATTTACTCAGGACCACATTGTAAGTATCTGGCCCAGGATTAGAACTCAGACCTTCCTAATTTCAGTTTCAGTGCTCTCTCCATTATGCCACCTAGTTGCCTTCTGGGACAGAAAGACAAATTAGTAGATTCTTGCAATATTCTTGTTGAGAGGTGAAGAATGTCTAAACTAGCATGGTGTGGCTGTGTAAGTAAAGAAAAGGGGCTGTATTCAAAAGATGTTATGAGAATAGAAACCAAGAGATTTTGAACCTGAGTAGATATATGGGGTAAGTGAAACTGAGGAATCAATGATGACGCTAAGGTTGTATACTTGGGTTACTGGAAGGATTGTGCTGATCTCAAGAGAAATAGGGAAATTCACAAGAGTAGATTTGGAAAGAAAGAAAATTAATTCTGTTTCACACATGTTGAATATGAGACTATAGAACACCTCATCTGAAATTCCAACAGTCAGTTGGTGGTGTCATAGAACTCAGGAGAAAGACTAGGGTTGGATATATAGATCTTCATCTGAATAGTAAAAAATAGTTAAACTTATTTAAGTTAATGAGTGTGTCCAAGTGAAAGAATATAGATGAAGAAAAGAAGAAGGCCAAGGACAGAGCCTTGGAGGATACTCATAGTTAGCACGGGGACATAGATGAAGATCCAGCAAAGGACACTAAAAAGGGGAGAGGTCAGGAAGGTAAGAAAAAAAAAAAGAGAGAATAATGTCATGCAACCCAGAGAGGAGATCTAGGAGGAGAGAGTGGTCAGCAGTGTCACCTGCTTCAGAGAGTTGCAGAAGGATGAAGATTTTTAAGAGATGATTAATAAATTAATAAAATTAAGAGATGATTAATAAATTTGGAAAGGGAATTTTAAGTTGAATGATGGTGTCAGAAACCACATTTCAGAGGATCGAGAAGGAGTAAGAGTAGAGAAGTGGAGTACAGACATTTTCAAGGAAAATGACTGAGAAAGAAAGTAGATAGGATGATAGCTAAAGGGGCTGGTAGTCAATAAAGTTTGTTTTTTGTTCTTGTTGTTTTTAAAGATGTGAGAACTTGGCATGTTTATAGCCAGTAGGGATAGAACTAGTAGATAAGGTGAGATAAACTTTGGGGTTTAAGACCTTATTTTGTAGCTGTTGTATTGGTTATATAATGTTTATTCTAGCTATCTATGTTTTTGTCTTAATTTAATTAGACTATAATCTTCATGAGAGAAGACTTTCTTTTCTTATTTTTACCCAGTAACTAGCCCAGAACAGCACACCAGGAAGGGTTTTAATAATGCTTGTTCACTAAAAGGAATGAATACTGTATACTACCTCTGTGTCACTAATTATATTACATTTTCCCTCTCTGAACCTTAGTTTCCTTATCTGTAAAATGAGAAGTTAGAATAAATGACCAAGAACATTGCTTTTTAAAAAACGTTATTAATAGTATTTTATTTTTCTAATATATGTAGACAGTTTGTAGCATTTTCTTAAAAAATTTTTGAATTTGAAATTTTTCTTGCTCCCTCTCTAAAACAGTAAGCAATTTGATGTAGGTTAAATATATACAATCATGTAAAACATTTCCATATTAGTCATAACATGTCTTTTAGTCCCTAAGTTCTGTTATCCTGTAGCCTTCTGATTCTAAGAATAGTGTTGTTTCCATTGTATCAGGCTTAGGTAGAATAAATGAGTTATATTGGAAGGTAAGGAAAGGATGAACTTATATCTCCAAGATAGGACAGAGTGATATATAACCTTAAATGCTCAGCTTAAAAGTTAATTTGCTCCAATAAGCAATGGGTATGTAAAGCCAAGCATGAGCAGCTTTCCAGAGGACTGCTGCTGTGAACAGCTTCAAGGTTCTGATTACACAGTATGGTGAACTCTATTTACTCAACAATAAATTAAGGCAAAATATTCACAGAAATCAAAGTAGAGCATTCACAATATTATGACATAACAACTTATCGCTAAAATGGCCACATAGTTTTCATCAAAGTGTCCACATAGTTTTAAAGAAAGTACATTCTTTTAGTAACTCAGTCATTTATTAAATCCTTAATTCAATCATCCTTAAGAGATACAGGATACAGAGTACAAAGTCCTCCCACCCCTAGGTCACATTGTCTTAATCTCTTCAATCAAAAAATCTTCTTAATTAGAGAAGTCCTTAACTCAGTCATCTAAATGTAAAGGTCAAAGTTTTCCACCCCTAGGCCACAGTAAAGTATGATCTTCTCAGTTTGTATTAAATACCCAAGGAGAAGTCTTTTCATCTTGACTCCAGGCAGTCTCTCAGCTTCCATGGTTCTTCTTCCATGGTCCCAGCTCTTGCCCCAATCTATCCAACTGTCACCTGAGTTCAAAGGCAGACAGCTCTCAGTTCCTTGTCCAGCTCCTTGTGCAGTTCCTGTTCCATATTGAAGCTTATAGTGTCTAGTCCACCTCAAGTCCTTCACAGTTTCTGTTCCTGGGAAGACAAAGCTTAACAAAGCCATAATAACATTCATTCACATTGTTGGCATCCTCATCAATTCACTTTCTGCCTGTGAAATCAGCATAGACCCAACAACAAGGTCTGAGGAATCAACATAAATCATTAGTATAGTCCCAGGACCTCTGAAAACATCAGTAAGACCCTCCTCCGGAGTTTCTGTAAACATACAACAAGAAAATCCTCTTTCAGGGCTTCTGAACCAGCAGTAAGGTCCCAGGGTTTCTGTAACAACAGAAAAGTCCTCTATCAACAGACGAATCTGACAAAGTAACGTCATAACAGACAGACAAAGTACCAACACCACAGCCATGCTTCCTTCCAGTTCTCTCTTCTCATTTCTCAGTTCTTCTTCATTCTCTTCTCAGTTCTTCTCAGTTCTCAGTTCTCCATTCTGCCACCACAAGTTCTGTTCTCCATTCTGTTCTCAATTCACAGCAGTTCTCAGAAGTTCTCAGGATCCTAGCAGTTCTCTCTCTCAGCAATTCTGGCTCTCTAGCTTGGGCTTTTCCTTATATATGGTATTAGCTCCTCCCTGTTCTTCCCCTTCCTGTTACATCAGCAACTTCCTCCCACTGTGGGATTCACAAGTTCTGGATCTTAATACTTGATACAATCATAAACTTGAAACAAGGTGCTAAATACCTGTTTGATTGCCAATACAAGGGGCATGGAAGATCTTCAAATCCCCACTGTCATTATGGAATCCTTATCAGAAGCATGACTTGATTAAAACCATGTCTGAGAAAGGTTACCCTGGTAAACATGTGGAAAATGAACTAGAGTGAGCAGAGCAGCAAGGAAACTTCCAAATAGATGAGGGCCAAGCAATTTTCTACTCAGTATGTGTTATCAATACATTGATGGGTCAATTCATACATGGCTTATCTATAAGATTTGTCTTGGAGAATTGCCTCAGAGAAGAGGCAATTTCGGACATGAATATAAAGGGTTGTCATGGGAAAGAGGGTTTAGACATATTCTGCATAGTTCAGGGGTCAGACCCAGATCATTGGATAGATTATTAAAATAGCCTTCTATCTGGCTGGTCAGCCTGACTCTATTCCTTCTTCATTGGCTGCTTCCTCTATATGCAGCCAATCAGCCTTCCTTTTGTAAAGACTTGTCACATTCACCTACTTAAAAATTTTCAGTGACTCCCTGTAGCCTACTGCAGCACCAACACAGTATTCACTGTGCCAATGGTGACTGTAAATATGCTGGCATAGTTCTCAAGTGCAAAATATAACAGACTCTCCATATAGAAGACAGAAGCAAAATATTTATTTAGACGCCAGAAAACTAAATCCCAACACCAGAAAGTCAAATCCATCATAATAGCAAAGAAGTTAATACACCACAGCACAGCAAGGAGTCACACCATCCTTTAGCCTTCCTAAAGACAAACATTTACTCATAAGACTTGCTGTCTCCCCAGGTGTAACCTCTCCTCCCTCCACCTCTAACTGCTCTGACTCCCAGCTTCCTATGGGTTCTGCTCCACCTTTCAGCAAACTCCTCCCACCATAGGCTCCATGTGATTAATTTCAGCCTATTAGGGGGCAGGGAAAATAATCAAATCAGGGAAGATCTTTAAATTCTCTTAGGCTTATTAAGGGGGCAGGGAAGATCTTCAGATTCCCATTACCATTACACCTACTGAGCAAAGTTCAGATTACTTTGTCTAGTATTCAAAGCCATGTATAAACTAAGGTCATCTTACTTTTTTAGCATTATTTTATATTGCTCTCTCCACTCACCCTGTGCTTAAAAAAATCAGATTGTTCTCTACTGCTCAAGTATATTCCTTCTTTCCTACTTTCCAGGTACTTGATAATACATTGAATTCTACTTGGTAGTAGTCTCTGTCCCCAATTTGAAATCCCACCCACCTTAACTCACCTAATCTTTTTCCCCAGTTTTAAAATGTGAGTGATATTGCATGAGTACTTTGAAATTAAAGCCTAGCTTAAATATTATCTTCCCCAGGAAGCTTTCCTGATCACTGCATTCTCCATCCCCTATCAGACTCTGCAAGGCAATTTGCAATTTGCACTTTTCGCAACCAGGTACTATTATTTTGTTTTATAATTATTTGTGCACAGTACTTTTTATCTACCTCACAGAGAGGCAGCCTGATGTAGTGAATAGAGAACAAGCCTCAAAATCTCCAAGACCTAGGTTTAAGCCACCCCATCTCTGACACATAACTAGTTTTATGGTACTGGATGAATCACCTCACCTCTACCACTTGCACACAATCTTTTAAGACTGTAGGTTGCAAAGCAAGTGTTGTTCCATGCTGGTGGTAGGAGTTTTCCTACTGGAATTTCTCTATACCAATAATATCAGATCCAGTTCCCTCTCCCCCTAAAGGAATTGTATGATTACTAACCTCTTTCTAGATTAGAAGTTCCATGAGTGATAAGGACTTATATTTATATGGAACTTTAGGGTTTACAACATGCTTTCTTCATGACAGTCCTTTGAGAAACAGGATTATTATACGCACCTGACAGATGAAGAAATTGAGGATCAATGAGGTTTTTTTATTCATCATCCCACAGCTAGTAAGTATTGGAGACCAAACTTATATGCATGTCTCCTGATTCCAAGTATAATATTATTTCTAATGCAGTTCTCTATTTACCATACAGAGTTGTTATGAGCAGAGTGTTTTGTAAACCTTATAGTACTATAAAACTGTGAGGAATTGTCTTTATTGTTTCATAGTGCTGACTGCAATAAAAAAGAGCCTCTATTTTTATTCAATCTTTATGTCTATCCCTGCATCTAACAGAGTGCTCTGTACATTAGATGTTTAATATTGGTTTGAATTGAAGTTAGATTTTCGGCCAGTGGTAGCATGAGCTTCTAACTATCAGAGATTTTCCACAGTAGATTGGGCTGCCTTACATGTGATTGAGATCTGCATCACTAATGTTCAGGTGGTGACAGGATGACAAATTGCAAGAATATCTCTATGGGTTTTGTACTTTAACCAGGACTTGAATTAGGTAAACTTTAGGTTCCTTCCAAAACTGAGATTCTTATCTCAAGAATCTAGTTAGGAGTAACTCTCTGCTAGGTAAAGTGACCCATTTTACTTCTATAAGTAACATGGAGAACTCTTCAAATAACTTTGACAAGGTTTGGCCACTGACAGTAAATAGAATATAATCTTTTGTGGCGTTTTAAATAACTGATGCACTTAGAGATGGGAGTCAGGAAATGCTGCAGCAATTTCATAACATGCTCTTAATAGAATTTCTCACATTTATGGCTGAAGAATACTTATAAAGTATTCATTCATTGTGTTATTAATGGCTGTTGCAGGAGCCAGTTCACTCTTATCCATTTGGTCCATAATTAGGGCCTCTCATCTTATTCAAGTTGTGTGCTGTTGAGTGGGCTTATTATGATCCTTTCTTTGGATGGGTTTATAGCAGTGTCATAATTTCCCAATTAAACACAAGCATAGACACCTCATCCATAGTGAGATTTGGTTGGCCAGGGTTTAGTCCTCAAACCATCCTGGCGTTTAACTTCTAACTATTGGGCTGAGTCATTATACAACCTCCAATAAATCACTTAATCTTTCTGGATATTAGTTTCCATAGTCTTCAAATGTCAATGATGAGACATATTTCATAGTCATGCTGTGGAAAACAGGCATTTTTCCAAACGTATTTTTTTAGATGTGAGTTACCAAAATCTTCCTGAATTCTTCAGAGTGATTTCAGCTCAGTATGAGGAAGAACCTCCTCAGAACTTGTGGTGGTATCCCATTTGAGCTGGACGACAAAATTCTATAGAAGAAAAAACACTGGATCCAGAGGAAGAAAACCTAGAGGCAACTCATGGATTTGACATTTTCTAACTACGAACTCCTTGCTTCCTCCTGCTGTAAAAATTTTTAGCATCATCTTCTATGCTTTATGCTTCTGGGCAAAAAATTAATGGTATCAATTTATAGAAAGTAAGTATTATTTACTAAGGCCAATCCCTTTAACTTTCACCTTGATCTCATTCTTTTGTGCCTTCCCCCAGATCTTGCTCCTGTAGTCACCCCTTCTCCTTCATGTATCTATTCTCTCCCTTAACACCAACTTCTTTTCCTCTACTTACATACATATTCTTGTTTAGTCACTTTTCAGTGATATCCAACTCTTTATGGCTCCTTTTGGGATTTTCTTGGCAAGGGTACTAGAGTAGTTTGCCATTTCCTTCTCCAGCTCATTTTACAGATGAGAAAACTGAGGCAAACAGGATTAAGGGACTTGCCCAGCATCACACAGCTAGTAAGTGTCTGAATTTGGATTTGCACTCAGGAAGAGCAGTCTTCCTGACTTTAGGCTGGGCACTCTATCCACTGTGCCACTTACCTGCCCGGACATACATATTTAACTTGTCTCTTATCTTCCCTTTTCCTTGCTAAAATTATTTTTTAAAAATTATCTATCCTCAGTGCCTGTACATCTTCACTTTCTACTCTCTCCTCAACTCCTTGAAATTGAACTTCTATTCCTGGATTTATATTGTACTCTCTAAAGTTACCATAGCCATTACATTCAATGATCTTGTTTTTTTCTTCAACATCCTCCACTTTTCTGTAGCTATTGGTGATCCACTTCTAAGTAATAACCTCTCCTTGCACTTCAAAGACATGATATTCTACTCATATCTTTAATAGCTTCTTCTGTCTCTTGGAGTGCCTTTTCATTATCTCTGAATGTAAATGTTCCCTAATAGTTTGTCCTTGACCTTCTCTTCCTCTCAATATCCCAGTCTCCAATATTCCAATCTAAAGGTGCCTTAATTGTACATTCCATTATGACTTTGAACTTCACTTAACTAAACTGTTTTCCTAAATATTTTCTTGTTTGTATGGTTCTTATGTTTTTAAAAAAATTAAAAAGTTTCTCTATTTTTAAAAGTCAGGAAATGGGGAATTGTTGAAACGAATACTGAATTGTTTGGGTATTGCAGAAGACAATAATAATCATAACAGTAACTCACATTAGCACCTTTTGCCCAAGAGACTAAGAAAAGTTAAGTGACTTGCCAAGAACTATACAGTTCATAATTGTCAGAGTAAGAAATCAAACCCATCTCTTCTACCTCCAAGTTCAATGTTCTTTTCATTGTCTCACATGCCTTCAAATGTTAAGGGAGAATAGTTGATGAGTAAATTATTAGAGAAGCTAAGATGTAGACCCCCACTTATACATATCTCAGCATAGAAAGTAGAAAGTCTCCAGTGTTTCAGTAAAGAGATCTTTTTTCTTAAAATTAATTTTTTTCCTTTGGGTATGAATTGAACCCCAAAATATTTAACTATAAGATATTTGTCTTCATTCACATCTCTTTGAAAATCGATCTAAAAAAAAACCAAATTAAGGAAATGAATTTCCCTTGGGAAGTACGACTGACCTTTTCCTTAGAATTTATTATGGAAATTAAATTTCCATTTTTATTGTGAAGATTAATTGATCCCATAGGGGTTGCACATAGAGACACTTTGAAGTAAAGGTTGAGAGTTTTGATGACATGTTTGTAGCAAATCAAGTCTCAACACTAAAAAAAGTACTAAGATATTTGCATAAAGTTTTGCCATTTTTTCCCCAACTCACTTTTTTTCCTTTTTTTGTGGTTTTAATTTAACCACTGCATTCAATAATAATTTTTCCTTTCTGAGAACTAGATAGTAAAAATGAATGAGGATTCATATTAGTTATAGGCCTTGCTCTTTTAGAAATAGAGGACCAAAAGGATGTCTTGGAAGAACTGTACCAAGTTGATTCCAGAGAAGAGTCAATTTTCACCATAGGCTGTACCACTCATTTTTAGTAGTCATGTGACTTAACTATCTCACTGAAGTGGGTTGAATCAGCTAGGCAGAGCTAGCTCCTTTTCATAGCTAATCTGGACCCTGCAGTTTATGGTTGTTACCATGAGGTGGCAGTGTTGGTTTTTCAGGTAGTAAAGACCTTTTACAACAAGGTCTCTCCTCACTAGTTAATGAGATAGTAATAGTAGTAGCAACAATGATATTAAAGAAAATAAAATAAAAACTAACCTTTCACAAAATTTCAGTATGACAAAAATAACTGAGTTTTGCTTCAATTATTATGACCACAAAGTGTCTTCGCATTATCCATATGCATCCTCTCATTAATAATAACAATCCTTTCCTAAAGACCTGCTCTGATGCCTAATCATGATATAGTAGTAACCCTGAGTTCTTAAAGGTTGTGCCATCTGTTTGCGAGCTCTGGCAAGGCCCACCAAAATGTAAAGGATTTGAATGGGGTTCAGTATTGCACTCTTTGTCTCTTGTTCAAGAACATACATTCTAGGTCAAGAGAGTTGTCAGCCCTCAAAAGAGGTGTATTAATGACTTTTGAAAAGAAGACAAATAAGTAAATAAAATAGACTTATTTATTTTAAGGAGGCAGTAGGTAATTCTGGCATTTAGCAGCAGCTCCCTCAGAAACAATGGAGGGATTTCCCTGGTTAGTCCCTCATCATAAGCAGTTCAGGTTCCCTGATTCTTGCTCTAGGGGGTTTGAGAGCCCCTGAATAACCAAATGAAGTAGAGACCAAATGCAGAACATAACTCTCAGATGCCAAGTCCTTTACCAGTCCTTCTCTGGTGCTGAGGGATTTTATGCTCCTCAGGAGCCTTGAATGGAAAAGTGGCTGCAGTGCCTTCATGACCTAACTAGGAACTTTATTGTTCTCTTATCTTTACAAGACAGCCTTGTTCTGGTATCCAGGGAGGCTGCAGAAGGATTTTATCTTGGTAGGAGCAGAGGACAAGTGGTACCTGGCTACCATATTAGCATTTATGAAGTTAGTGCAGAACTGCTGTCCATCCTCTACAAGAGGTAATTATCCCAATTCCTTTAACGTAGACACATCTGTTGTGTTCAGCTTTGGGGGTGTGTGCTTTTGGAGGAATTGACAAACTGGGGCACACCAAGAGGAGGGTGGTTACATTGATGAAAGGACTGGTTGAAGGAACGTGAGATGTTGAACTTAAATAGGAAAAATATTTAGAGAGAATAGGATAGATAATAACAATAATAACAGCAAGCAGGTGTCATCAAGCAGCAGCAGCAACTTAACAGGCATTGTATTAAGGACTTTACAAATATTGCCTCATTTAATCCTTTCAACAGCCCTGAGAGGGAGGTGCTCTTATTATCCCCATTTTTCATTTAAGCTAACTGAGGCAAACAGAAATTAAATGACTTACCCAAAGTGTCTGAGTCAGAATTTGAACTCAGGTCCTCCTGAATTCAGGCCTAGGCACTTTATCTACTCTGTTACATGGAAGCCATATTAGATGTCTTAAAGCAGAGGTATCAAACATATGGGCTGGTCTGGGCACTACCTATGACCCATTGCACTCTTAAATGCTGCACAAACCAGATTAAATTATAATTGGGAAATTTTTTAACAAAATAAATAAGAATACAATAAAACATGGATAATGTTGTTTTCTAAGTAAATATAGAGCCCTGGAGAACCCTTTTTATGGTTTCACAATCCCTTCTTTCTATTTGTTTGACACCATTGTCTTAAGGTTATTGTCAGGCTCTCTTTTGAAAGAGAGATTAGTCTTATTTTTAGGTGGCCTCATGCAGAAGGAGATGCTATGCAGGGAGGCTGAAGAAAGATTGACTTTGCTTTGGTGTCATTAAAACCTTCCTAAGAGTTAGAGTTGTCCTAAAGTACAGTAGGATTTTTTGAAAAGTTGCTCTTTCTCCCTCAGATAAAGAGGTCTTCCAACAAAGGCTGAATATCCACTTGTCAGGAATATTGCAAAGGTTCAAGTTGGACTAGAGCAGGGGTGGGGAACCTGCAGCCTCGAGGCCACATGTGGCCCCCTAGGTTCTCACATGTGACCTCAAGGCCACAGGTTCCCTATCCCTGAACTAGAGCAACATTTCTTAGCTGAGGCCCATGAACGTCTTTTTTTTTTAGTGTGCTGTAATAACTGCATTTTAATAGATTTGGTTTTCTATGTAATACTATATATTTTATCACTTAAAATGTTATTCCAGGAAGGGGTCCATGGGCTCCCCCAGACTGCCAAAATGGTCTATGATACACATACGAAAAAGGTTAAAAACCCCTGGTACAAGAAGTCCTTCCACCTCTTAGTTTCTGTGATTCAGTGGTGGTCAGTGACCACCTTAAATAAATTCAAGGAAGCTGATAATCAGAAAGTTGGCTAAGAATTAATGAAATTTGGGGGAAGGGGACACACACATTTTTTGATCATTTTACTTGGCCATCACAAGTAATGAAATTAACAAGGTTGAGATGTGCTTCGATGGAAGGAATAGCCATATAAACTTTTTTTTTAATTAAACAAATGCTTTATTAACTTCTGGTTTACATCATTCATTTCCACCAGATTATGAGTTACATTTTCCCCCATTTTTTCCCTACCCACCACCCCAGAATAGCAGTCCCACCAGATATCCCCTCATCCAATCTGCTCTCTCCCATATCTTCTCCCATACCCCCTTCAACTTTGCCATTAGGTCAAGGTGAATCTCTGAGCCCCACTGCCTGGACATCTTATGAAACATTTAATTTTAAAACTTCGATTTTCAGATCCATTCCCTTTCTCCCCTGTCACCCACTCCCTCTGAGAAGATAAGCAATTCAGTATGTGTTGTACATGTATATCTATGCAAAACATTACCATAATAGATATATTGTAAAAGACTGCTTATATTTCCCTCCCACCTGTCTCACCTCCCACCTGGTCCATTCCCTACTTTGATCCTGTCCCTCTTTGATAGTGGGTACTTCTAACCTCCCCTCTCCCCAGAATGCCCTCCCCTCCATCATCAGCCCTCTCATCCCCCTTTCCCCTACTCAGGAGAGTGAGTGAGGGTAAGATACTCCATTTAGTATGTATGTGATTCTCTCTTTGAGCCAACTTTAATGAGAATATGCTTTTGCCTTTTTACCTTCCTGTTCTTCCCCTCCCCTGCAACTACTTCCCCTTGCCTCTTCTACATGAGATGGTTTGCCCTACCCTGTCTCTCTCCATCTCCTCTTGCCACTTCCCTCTCTCACCTCTTGACTTCACCCCTTAAGAATCATCCCTTCCTTGGGGTGGCTAGGTGGCACAGCGAGCAGAGAGCCAGCCCCGGAGCCAGAAGGACCCGAGCTCTGATCTGGCCCCAGACACCCAACACACAAACAAAAACCCAGCCATGTGAACCTGGGCAAGTCACCCAACCCCAATTGCCCTCCAAAAAAAAAATAATCATCTCTTCCCATCAAATTCAGCCTGTGCCCTCTATCCATGTATACCTGTGAACATATGCCATGTACCCTTCTTCAATTATTTTCATAATGAGAAAGGTTTCATCAAAAACAGTTATTGTTTTTCCATGTAGGGCTGTAAATAGTCCAACTTTGATAAGTTCCTTTTGATTTCTTTTCCTTGATTGCCTTCTCAAGCATCTCTTGCTTCTTGTGTCTGAATGTCAAATTTTCTATTCAACTCTGGTTTTTTCATCAAGAATGCTTGAAAGTCCTCTATTCTACTGAATGACCATATTTTCCCCTGAAACAAGATACTCAGTTTTGCTGGGTAGGTGATCCTTGGGTTCATTCCCAGCTCTTTTGCCCTCTGGAATATCATATTCCATTCCCTTCTATCCCTTAATGTAGAAGCTGCCAGGTCCTGTGCCATTCTGATTGTGTTTTCACAATATTGAAATTGTTTCTTCCTGGCTGCTTCTAGTATTTTCTCCTTGATCTGCGGATTCTGGAACCTGGCTATAATATTCCTGGGAGTTTTCTTTTTGGGATCTTTTTCAGGAGGTGATCTGTGGATTCTTTCAACCTCTATTTTGCCCTCTGGGTCTAAAACATCAGGGCAATTTTCCTTGAGAATTTCTTTAAGGATGATTTCTAGGTTCTTTCTTTGATCATGGCTTTCAGGTAGTCCAATAATTTTTAAATTTATCTCTCCTGGATCTATTTTCCAGGTCAGTGGTTTTTTCCATGAGATATTTCACATTGCCTTCTATTCTTTCATTTATTTGAATCTGTTTAATAGTATCTTGATTTCTCATAAAGTCACTAGCTTCCATTTGCTCCAGTCTAACTCTGAAGGAATGAATCTCCTCAGTGAGCTTTTGAGATTCTTTTCCATCTGGCAAATTTGGCTTTTTAAGGCATTCTTCTCCTCATTGCCTTTCTGAGCCTCTTTTGCCATTTGAGTTAGTCTATTTTTTAAGGTGTTATTTTCCTCAGTCAGGCTGTTGACTGTCATTTCATACTTTTCTTGCATCTTTTTCATTTCTCTTCCCAAATTTTCCCCCACTTCTCTTATCTGCTTCTTAAGGTCCTCTATGGCCTGTAGCCAGCTTGTATTTTCATTTGGGGCTTTTGGTGCAGGAGTTCTGACCTCACAGTCCTCCTCTATGCTTTGAGCCTCTTTGCCCCTAAAATAGGAGTCCAATGTTGAACTTTTCTGTTTATTTTGTTTCGTTTGCCTAGGCATATTGCCACTTAATTACTTGATTTTGGGGCTTGTTGCCACAGTAGGACTCTGCCACCAGACAGGGGAGCTTCCGCCCAAACGTGGGGTCTTCACAACTTCCGCCAGTTGGGTGGCCTCTGTAAAGCCTCCACCCACTTTGGCAAGTTGGATACCCACCCCAAACTTCCCCCCCAGACCACAGTCCAGATCCAGGCAGTTTAAAGCAAAAGCGATTAACCCCCAGACTGATTGCTGGATCTTTCTACAGTTTGCAGACCAGGAGCTAGAGCCACTACTGAAGCTGCCAAATGGCTTCTGTGCAGCTGTTTCTTCAGCAGCTTTTTGCCCCCAGGCGAGGAAGCCACGTGTTCCCCAAATACTGGTCCCAAAGTCCATAGGGCACTAACCTCTCACTTTGTCCTAGGCATATCTGTGCTGATAATTCTGGAATCGCCACAATTGCTGGTGTTCTGGGGTTCCACCAGCAGGCTGAAGGCCCGGCCGCCCTGGGGCTCAAACCTAGGACCTGGGCTCGGCTCTGTGGGCTGCGCTGTCGGTTCCCAGCACGCTGTGCTGCCTGCTCTCAGAGCCCTTCGCTGGCCGCTCCCTGCAGGGCTGCTGGGCTGTCCTCAGCAGGAGGTTAGCTTCTCTGTGCCGTTCTGTGGGTGCTGGGGCTCCAGAAGTTGTTCGGAGCTCCCTTTCACATTGTTTGAAATTTGCATGGGGCAGAGCACATTGGGAATGCTGTTTCTACTCTGCCATCTTGGCTCCGCCCCAGCCATATAAACTTATACATACATACATGTCTGAAAGGATGTGTATTTTCATATATATGTATGTATATGTGTGTGTGTGTATACATACATACATATGCACATCCTTTGCGACTGGAAATAATTATAACTCACATTTGTATATTACTTTAAAGTTTAAAAAGCCCTTGCTTCACAACAACACTGTCAGGTGGGTAGTAATGGCACTATTACTGCCTTTTACTTATGAGAGAAAGGAAGCATGGAGATGACTTGCCCATGGCTAGGAAATGGCAGGTTTCCTGGACTTGCTCTTTCCCTTTCACCTCAGAAGGCCTTCTCCATAGAAAAGTTTGCATGTCAAAGCAGAGTGCGCTGGAAGAAAGGGCCTCCAGCTTCATGGCTGCTTCCCAGTCACCCTCGGTTCTCACAACTCCCTGATCCCTGGCATTGTCTCACCACTTCATGTTCATGGAATTAAGAACTGGAAATGATCATTTGGCCGAGGCTCCTCATTTTACAGAATGAGTAGGAGAAAACAGAGGTCCATATCATGACTTGTCCAAAGTCACACAAGCTGTGAGAAGCAGAGCCAAGTTTTGAGTTCAGAAGTTTTGAGGCCTAATTTTGTGCTACTCCTGCCCCTACATGTTGCTTCTCTCCAGAAATAGCTACATTTTTTTCCTGATGAGATTATGACCGCTATTCTACAATCTACTCTACCAAGCATTTAAGTGCCTAGTTTTTGCCAGGCATTGTATTTGCTTAAATGAGCACAGGAAGATAAGAATCCAATAGTACCTGCCCTTGAGGCCCTTAAATTGTCACCCCTTTCCACCTTTCTCCCATCCTACCTCTCTCCCTCATCATTCACCAAACCAGAAGATTGCATAACCCTTACTCTCAAGAGGACTCAGTGCCGGCTAGTATGTGGGGGGGGGGGGAGGGTTATTACAGAGTAGTGGATAAGAGCTCTGGAGCTATCTAATGGAGCTAATCTCAAAGACTAGTTTCAGACCCCACTGAATAGAATGCAGCAACTCCTCAGAAACAAGTTCCATACCTTTCAGATTTTCTTCAAACTCAAATGCACTGTGTACATATTCTGAAAGATATTCATTAGAAAAGCTGAATGGAGTTGCTGAAACATTTAATCACCATTAGGACATCTTTTCTTAGTACAGTACTGCTGCAGGGCTGGTTAGGCAGCTCTCTCAAAACATAAAAAGCAGAGGACTCAAACTGTTCTAGTCAAACCCCATGTGGAACCTTCATTCAGTTCTGGGTCCCTACTTTTTAGGAAGGACATAGTCAACCTGGAGCATGTCTAGAGGGCAGCTAACATAGTAGGGTGACTCCTGAATACTATGCCATTTGGGAAATGATTGAAAGAAGTGGGGATCCTGACCATTTGCACACCATGTTGACAACACAGACACACATACACTTTCCAACTCTTCTTTATTTGTTGGCTTTCCCTTATTAGAATATAAGCATCCCAAGGGCAAGGAAAGTCTTTATTGCTTTTATTTATATCCCTGGCATTTAGTACCTGGCCTGGAATATAGTTAAGTACTTAATAAAATCCCATCTGTCTATTTGCCTACATATATATCCATCCATCTGTCTATCTATCTGTCTGTCTCTCTACCTATCTACCTTCTTACCTACCTATCACCTGGAGAACAGATTTAGTAGTGACAGGGTAGGTGTTTTAAAAAATTTGAAGAGCTAACATGGGATAGAGGGATTAGGGTCTCAGGGGTGGGGAACCTTCAGCTTTGGCCCTGGATTAGACTAATATTGTTAGCTCCTCAGCAAGCAGAACTAGAATCAATCAGCAGAAGTGAGAAGACAGCTTTAGGCTTGTTGTAAGGAAAAAAATTTCTAAGTAATCAGAGGAGTCCAAAAGTGGATGATCCAGCTTTGGCAGGCCGTGAGTCCACTACTGGAGATGTTTAAGCAAAAGTGAGAGACTACTTATGGAGGATGTTGTAAAGGGAATTCCTGTTGAATTGGACTAGATGAGCTCTCTGAGGTCCCTTTCAACTCTCAGAATGTAGTATTCCATTCAACAGACAGGATTTAACTTATTCAGCCTCTTGGTGAATACTTGCCTCACTTACTGAGCTTATTGTTTCCTGTTTAATTTTGTGCTCTAAAACTATCAGTAATAATTAACCAATTCACATAGCACCTGGGGCACCCTCTTCTTATACATAGAGATCCCAAAATATACATCATGTGTAGGATACTCTGTAAGTCTGCATCCACTCACAAACATCCAACTCACAAGCCCCCACTGATGTGTTTCCTTTTTTTTTTCTTCAGTGAGTCAAAGGACACAATTCAAAACAAAGGTATTTAGTGAAATAGCATAGTAATAAAATTAAAATAGAACATTCTTCCCACAAACCTAGGACAAGTTATACCACAGATTTACCTACCATCACTAAGGAGAGTAGGTGTCCGTAGTAATCGTGTGCGAGGGACACACAGGTAAAAGGACTGCTCAGATGAGTTGACATATTTAACATATTTAAAGTGCTTTGCACACCTAAAGCACTTGAATGTTAACAGTTTATTTACATGTGAGCAGAACACACATGTAGTGGACAGCTCATACCTCCAAATCTTTAGCACCACTGATACCCAATTCTTAGCATTGTTCTAGGCACACCATAAGCACTTAATAAATGCTTTTTAATTGATTCATTGTTTTCTGATGATGTTATGGCTCCATTTTTCACTGGGCCTGCTCCCTTCTAGGTATAATTAGACTATTAGGCAATTTGCTCTCCTAGACCCTAATGGTTTTGTGGTAACTTCTGGGCATAGGCACATCTTCTCCTAAGTCTCATGGTACCTGGTGTCTGCTGGTCATGTAAACTCTTCTTGGCACTGCTGCCAGCTTCTTGGCTCATCTCTTCAGAGGCACCTGCTAGCTATTTTTGTTGCAATTTGCTTGTATAGCATGACTAGAGCCACTTCTTGACAAATACTAGGCAACAGTTCTTAGTAATAGCCAATAAACCCAGTTAACCAAAGTCCCTAGGCTAAAATTAAGTCTTTCAAATACCTATGTCTCTATGGAGATCCCTTAAGTTATAGATAACTATCTAATTTAGAATTATATATTCCTAAAAATCCTCTCACGTTTAGCATACAAATGAATTTGAGCCTGAACAAAAGGAACCAGGATAAAGAGATAAGTCCATAGTTCTCCTACTACCTAATATAGAATTATGGCTTTATTATCCATATCTCTCAGCCACAAGACTCCTTTGCTTTGATGTGGTACTTTGGCCACCAAAAAAATCTCTCAGTCTCCTTATATTAAAATTGATTTTTAGCCTTATTTCCCACTGCTTTGTGTCATTTACTCTATATGCAACCAAATTGAATTATAGTATCCACCAACTATAAGCAACTTTAGAAATCATTTAGTCCAATCCCCTACTGGAAGCAGAAATCTCTTCTACATCATTCACAGCAACTGGTTATCTAGTAAAAATGTTCACTACATTTGACAGGGACCTCACTCTCTCTCTTTTTTTTTTTTTGCTTTTTGGAGGGCAGTTGGGGTTAAATAACTTGCCCAAGGCCACACGGCTAGGTTTTTTGTTTGTGTGTGTTAAGCGTCTGAGGCTGGATCCAAACTCAGGTCCTTCTGACTCCAGGGCCGGCACTCTACTCACTGCACCACCTAGCCGCCCCTACCTCACTATCTCTTGAAGCATCCCATATTATTGTTGATTTACTCTATCTGCCCTGATTGTTAGAAAATTTTTCTTTATATTGAGCCAAAATCCCACTTCTGTTCTCTGATGCTAAGTAGAAACAAATTTAATCCCAATGGAATATTCTCTATCTTCTGTTTATGCTTTGGACTCTACTTTTTCCAAATTGTTTTCTACATCTTGAATTCCTCCATCCCCCATCTTTTGCTCCTTTAGAATCCAACCCCTCCTTCAAGGCCCAATTCAGATGCTACTCATCAGTGAAACAGTTCTCCTCATCATAAGTGTTCTCTTTTCCTTTTGGATCACATATCATCTTTTGTGTCCATATTTTATTCCTCACCCCAACTCCTAACTAGTCCTTTAAGTATAGGACCATGTTTTATTCTTCTTTCAATTTCTGGAAGCTCCTATATACAGACTTCTTGAGTGTTGAATGAACAACAGTGCCATTACAGATTTTTGTTACGTTTTTCTCATTGGTGAACTTTATTAAACTTTTTTTCCTCCCTATGCCTTCATTCCCTTGTGTTTCTTAGATATATAAAGTACTCTTTGTACTCTATAGGGAGTCTCAAGGTAAGCAGAGAATGGAGAACTGGGGTCACAGATTTCCAGTGCCTGCACTGGACGGAAGAAAATTTCCATTTTTTAACTGCCATCTCTTCTCAAAGTCAAAAGCACGTACTGTTTTGGAATTTACTAACTCATGTTTCTGAATTGTTTGGTTCCTGTAGGATGGAGAGGTTGTCAGTATTTGTTATGGGAGGGTGCTGGAGAAGAGTTGAAGTTGGTGGTGGTAGGTGATTGACAAACCAAAGGGTCTTAAGAAGTCCTAGAGAGTAGGGCAGGTCCAAGCACAATGCCTTGGTTCCAGGGATCAAGAGACTGGTCATATGACAGTTCAAACATTGAAACCAGAAATCCACCAGGTAACCAAAACAAAGAAATAAGAAAGAAAACATGCTTAGAATTTAGGATCAAAGAGTCAAAAGCAGGAAAGCTTACATAATGATTCAGTTAGGAAGGCAACACAGAGACAAGAGGGGTAGGGACTTTTTACCAGTAATGGTTTGTGTCCAAAGGAAGAATTTGCACTAGGAAGCACCTCCCTTTCCTCTACTCCCCAAGCATGACTAAATTCAGGTGAAAGCAGTGCAGTTGTAGGCTAAAATACATAGAGATCATTATGCTCCAAAAATGATATAAGAATAGAGCATAATAGGAATCGATCCCAGGGATATGATATGTGTTCATCAAAATCCTGAATGGCTGTAACAACAAACCACAACATTTTTATCCATTCCGAATCTGTATTTACTTTGTAGGTGAATTTTGACAAGTCCCTTCACTTCTCTGGCCTCACTTTTCCTGTCTATAAAATGGAAAATGGTAGACTTGATAGCTGCTAAGGGCACTATAGTTCTTTAAGATGTATTAAGTGCTGTTCTCCCAACCCCTGGAACTGTCCATTCAATATAATTATCCCCATATTACACATTCAGAAATTGAAGCTCAGGCACATAGAATGATTTTCCTGGGCCATGCAGCAAGGAAGTGACTACCTTGACATGACTTCTACATGATCATATGGATGGTCCAGACACTCATAGCCTGTAGTCATGACAAGCCTTTGAGAATATATTTGAATAATGTTGTAGCATACAAAACTCCAAAGATCTCATAGACAAACAGCATAATATTACTCAAAAGAAAACTGGATTGGGATCAGAACACATGGAGTTGAGTAACTTTAGGCAAGTAACCTGGACCTCAGTTTCCTTATTTGTAAAGGAAGGAGGTTGGACTACATGACCTCTAAGGTCTCTTCCAACTCTAAATCTAAAAATTATTTTTTAAGGATCCTACTGATACTTATATTATAAATCAATGAAGTCTGGGGAGATGAGTAAATTGATTAAATTAATACTGGAAATCGATATATCTCTCTCCTTCCCTCACTCCCTCCTTTCTTTCTTTTCTTTCTCTCACATTTTATTAAGCACCATGCTATTTTTACTTAAGTATGTTCAGACAATAGGAAGACTTGACCCCTACCATCATGAAACCTACATACTAGAAGTAGGAATATTACAGACTCATATATGCAGTAACTATGTAACAATTTGTTGTGATGATATTTGAAAAACCAGTGTTTCCCCTTATGTTAGCGCCTTCTACCAAAGTAGGTCACAAACCCATATTTTCATGCTGTATGATTTTTGTCCATGTTTTACCATAACTTTTCCATAGAAACACTACCCAAAATGTTGAACCTTTTTTTGTTATGATTTTAGTATTTTTTAGGTGCCTGTGACTATGAGCAAGTGCATGAATTTCTCAAAGCATCCATTTCTTCTTTAAAATTGGGATATTATTTACACTCTCTACCGTATAGGGTTATTGTGAAGAAAGTACTTAGTGAACTCTAAAACCCTGTACAAATTTGACCTCTCATTGCACATACTTTATGGTTTATAAAGTGCTTTCCTATTCCTAAGCAAGAAAAAGGACAAAAGGCACCAAGTGCCAAGTCTGAAGAAAGAAAAATCAGTTCAGATTGGAGGGATAAGGGAAGGCTTCTTGCAATAAGTAAGATCATAGACTTGTTGACCTCAGAGGACATTTAATACAACCCTTTTTCTGAGACCCAGGGATGTTATATGAGTTGGCCAAGATAACTTGGGTAGTAAACACCAGAGATTGGGTCTAAACCTGGCTCCTCTGACTCTCTAATCAACAATAACATTTGAGCTGGGTATTATAATGCATACATGTGGTCTGACTACATAGTAATTAAATCAATTTACAGAATTCACAAAGTCAAGAAGCCTGATGCTAGCCACAGGTAGCCACTGCCGGCTATATATATTAGGTGATTAACAAATGTTTGTTTCTTTTCCCAACTCTAAAATTGAAATTAGAGAGACATCATTTAGCTAGGAAATAGAGAAAGGGGAGGTCATTCAGGAAAATTCAGAGTTCTTTTTTCTTTTTTTTTCTTTTTCTGGACTACAACAGTTTCTCTCTTTAAATGTTAAAGAGCTGCCATGTGGAAAAGTCATTTGCTTATTCTGCTTGGCACCAGTGGGTAATAGTAAATGACTCATATTTCAGTTCAGTAGAAGCTCAATCTTCTTAACCATCACTGCTGTCCAACAGTAGGATAGATATTTGAGTTAGCCCACAGAGGAAATCTTTAAGAAAAGACCACATGACCATTTGTCCAGGATATGAATGAATTTTGTGTCCTTACTAGAAGTTCTCTGAAGTTCTTTCCAACTCTGATATCATGTGATTCTAAATGTAATAATAATAGTTATTATTTATATATTTACAAAAATTCTTTCTTGACAACAGCCACTACAGGTACATAGTGCAGTTATTATCAACTTCATTTTACAGGTGAGGAAACTGAGCCACAGGGACTGATGGAACTTATCCAGGGTCATATAGCTGAGCCAGGATTCTTAGTCATATTTCCTCATTCCAAGGCTTGGGCCCTTTTCTACTACACTACTGCCTTATAATAATAAAGTATGGATACCATAACATCCTCAGATTAGTCACCATCATAGCCTGCCTCTCCCTAAAATTAAGGATACTTCCCATTTTCAATACTTGTTTACTATTCCACTTCCATATCTCACAGGAAAGAAATAAGAAAGAAGGAAATAAATGGGGCAGCATCAGGAGCCATCAGCTCTTGGAGTTCATGATCAGCATAGGGGAGTGAGTGTCTGAAATGCTACCTGATTTGGGGTACGTGGCATTGGGAACATTTGCTTGCCTGCTGATAGAGTGATGGCCATCTCCTTTTGAATAGTTTTCACAGCAACTGGGAGAAAATAGCCTTTTCTGCATAGTAAATGGCCTGAGATTAATTAGCATGGCATGTCTGAATTTCATTTGTTTAGTTATAGGACTGTATAAAATGTACATATTATGTACTTAAATGACTTTGAATGACTTTAGGGCTAGATCATAGGCGTGGCAGCAATTTCTGGCTTCATTTTTTTTTTTTTTGCCTTCAGTATCATTGCCATGGCTTTTCATGATATTAAAAATGTGGAATCTCACTCTTCTTATCTTCCTATTGCTTCCTGCTACAAAAAGAACCAGAGGACTGGAGTAGGAGAGAATATAAACTGGGTCTCAGGACACTTGTATTCAAGTCCTACATTTGCCAGTAACAAGCTACATGACCTTGGACAATCCATTTAATCTCTCTGAGGTTGGTTTCTTTTTCTGCCAAATAGGATAACTACTACTCACCTCATGGTGTTGGTATAAAGGAAGCACCTTTTAAGCATCATGAGAACAAGGGACTCTCCATTATCAGTGTTGCACAGTGCCTGTTATGAAGTAGGTGCTTATTAAATGTTTGTCAACTTGATTTTTTGGCTTGATTTATTTAACCTTTGCATCTTTCTTAGCACCTGGTACAAGACCCTGTTAAAAAAAAAATACGTGACGGGGGAACCAAGATGGCAGAGTAGAAACAGCACGTCCAAGCCACTCTGCCCCCAGATCACCTCCAAACTATGTAAAAGGGGACTCTGTACAACTTCTGGAGACCCAGCACCCACAGAACAACACAGAGAAGCTAACCTCCCGCTGAGGACAGGCCAGCAGCCCTGCAGGAAGGACCAGTGCAGCACTCTGGGAGCCGGCAGCGCAGAGTGCAGTGCGTGGGGATCCGAGCACAGGTCCGCCGAGTCGTGGTTTTAGCCCCAGGGCAGCCAGGACAGCAGCCTGGAGGGACCCCAGAACACCAGCAGCCGTGGTGATTCCAGAATTATCAACATACACATGCCTAGGACAAAGTGAGAGGTTAGTTCCCTATGGACTTTGGGACCAGTATTTGGGGAACGAGTCAGCTTCCTCCCCTGGGGGCTAGAAGCCGCTGAGGAGACACGCCATTTTGTAGTTTTCAGAGGCAGCTCCAGCTCCTGGCCTGCGAACTATAGGTAGATCCAGCGATCAGTCTTGGGGGGTAATCGCTCTTGCCTTAACCTCCCTGGATCTGGATTTTGATTTGGGATGGAGGTCATGGGTGGGTTTCCAGCTTGCCAGAAACAGAAGTTGTCCCCCACCACATTTGGCCGAAGGTTCCCCGGTCTGGCGGCAAAGCCATAGTGTGGCAACAAGCCCAAAAGTCAAATAATTAAGTGGCAACATGCCAAGGCAAAGGAAACAAACAGAAAATGCAACCTTAGACTCGTACTTTGGGGGCAAAGAAGATCGAAGCATAGAACAGGAGGAGGGATGTGAGGTCAGAAATCCTGCTCCAAAAGCCCCATAGGAAAACATGAGCAGGTTACAGGCCATAGAGGACCTTAAGAAGGACTTTAAAAATCAGATAAGAGAAGTGGAGGAAAAATTGGGAAGAGAAATGAGAAGGATGCAGGAAAAGTATGAAATGAGGGTCAACAGCCTGACTGAGGAAAACAACACCTTAAAAAATAGAATAACTCAAATGGCAAAGGAGGCCCAAAAGGGCAATGAGGAGAAGAATGCCTTAAAAAGTCGAATTTGCCAGAGGGAAAAAGAATCTCAAAACTTCACTGAGGAGATTCATTCCTTCAGAGTTAGACTGGAGCAAATGGAAACTAATGACTTTATGAGAAATCAAGATGCTGTTAAGCAGATCCAAACAAATGAAAGATTAGAAGGCAATGTGAAATATCTCATGGGAAAAACCACTGACCTGGAAAATAGATCCAGGAGAGACAATTTAAAAATTATTGGACTACCTGAAAGCCATGATCAAAGAAAGAACCTAGAAATCACCCTTCAAGAAATTCTCAAGGAAAATTGCCCTGATGTTTTAGATCTAGAGGGCAAAATAGAGGTTGAAAGAATCCACAGATCACCTCCTGAAAAAGATCCCAAAAAGAAAACTCCCAGGAATATTATAGCCAGGTTCCAGAATCCGCAGATCAAGGAGAAAATACTACAAGCAGCCAGGAAGAAACAATTTCAATATTGTGGAAACACAATCAGAATAGCCCAGGACCTGGCAGCTTCTACACTGAGGGAGTGAAGGGCATGGAATATGATATTCCAGAGGGCAAAAGAGCTGGGAATGAACCCAAGGGTCACCTACCCAGCAAAACTGAGTATTTTGTTTCAGGGGAAAATATGGTCATTCAGTGGAATAGAGGACTTTCAAGCATTCTTGAGGAAAAAACCAGAGTTGAATAGAAAATTTGACATCCAGACACAAGAAGCAAGAGATGCCTGAGAAGGTAATCAGGGAAAAGAAATCAAAAGGAACTTATCAAAGTTGAACTATTTACATTCCTATATGGAAAAACAATAACTGTGACTGATGAAATCTTTCTCAATATGAAAATAATGGAAGAAGGGTGTATGGTCATATGAATACATATGTGAATGTGTGTGTATATGGTTACAGTTATATATGGATAGAGGGCATAGGTTGAATTTGTTGGGAAGGGAGGATACTCAAGGGGTGAAATTATGAGGTGAGAGAGGAAAGTGGCAAGAGGAGATGGGGAGAGACAGGGTAGGGTAAACTATCTCATGTGGAAGAAGCAAGGGGAAGAGGCTGCAAGGGAGGGGAAGAATAGGAAGGCAAAAAGGCAAAACCACATTCTCATTGAATTTGGTTCAGGGAGAGAATGACATACATACTAAATGGGATATCTCAACCTGCAGCAGAATAGGGGAAGGGGGATGAGAGGAGGGATGATGGATGGGAGGGCATCCTTGGGGGGAGGGGAGGTTGGAAGTACCCACTATAGAAGAGGGACAGGATCATGTAGGGAATGGACCAGGTGGGGGGTGGGATGAGTGGGAGGGAATTATAAGCAGCCTTGTACAATATATCTACTATGGTAATGTTTTGCATAGCTAGACATGTACAACATATACTGAATTACTTATCTTCCCAGAGGGAATGGGTGACAAGGGAGGAAGGGAATGGATCTGAAATTCGAGTTCTTAAAATTACATGTTTCAAATATATATAAATACTATTATTAACTTATTATTAATACTCCTTTGCTTGTAATTAGGAGATAAGATGTGCAGGCATTGGGGCACAGAGATTCACCTTCCTCTAATGGAAAAGTCGAAGGGAGTATGGGAGAAGATATGGGAGAGAGCAGATTGGAGGAAGCGATATCTTGTGGGACTGCTATTCTGGGGTGGTGGGTAGGGGAAAAACGGGGGGTGGAAATAATTGTAACTCAAAATCTGGCGGAAATGAATGATGTAAAACAGAAGTTAATAAAGCATTTGTTTAAAAAAATAAGTGACTAATAAATATTGGTTGAATCAAATTGAATTATAGGATCATGGAAGAAGCAGAAATTAGTATAGGCTGATGTGTTCTCCATAGCAGAGGAGAGATGAACAAGAATTTTTTAAATGATTGTGATTAAGGAGGGAGAAACTATACCAAATGAGGGGAATAGGAAGGTTGTATTCTGAGGACAGGGAGTGGATTGATATGACTGGATTGGAACTTTTACATTGGGGACTAACGTAAGAGCATTGGGATGTTAGGGTCAAGACAAATTATAGAAGACCTTGAATGGAAAGCTAAGGAACTTGGGTTTTATTTGGTGGGCAGTGTGAACCTGAAAGCTTTTTTTTTTAATTTCTGGCATTTAAATGAGGGGAAAGCAGTGTTCACAAGAAAGTTATGTGATCTGAACCAGGAGAGATGAGTAAGGCCTTAATGACCTTAGTGCTCTTTGGATGGAATCTGCTCTTGATATTCTTCACTCTTGTTAATACTACCCCAATAAACCAAACTGAAAAATGGATTTGCATCCTAACTTTGCCACCAACTTACCATGTGACCTTAGGACAGTCACTTCCAATATCTAAACCTGTTTTCTTCCTCTATAAAACTAAGAAATTAAACTAAATTATGTCTAAGATCACATTTTACCTCTGTCATTTTATGTTCTTTTTAATAGTCCCTGTTTTATGATACCCACTTCTGACAAATTGTTCTGCGTCTTTTCTGTGTCAAATATTCCTTATTCTACATTCTGTGTCTCTTCTAATATGCCCCTCCAAGTGCTGCCTGATATTTTGTACTGTATATTTCTTTTGAGCTGTTATCCATTCTAAGGTTCCTTAGAACCCTTAGAATGTTCTCCATTGTAGGTTCTCTCTTTTGCCTTTAGAATACTAATTGCTTTCCCTCTTTTCACACAGCTGGGTATTCAGGCTATCCATATAGCATGTTTCTTCATTCCTCAGCTTCCTGATAGGAAGGCCATTGGCATGGAAACAGCATCTTGGCTGAGAAAGTTCATCCACACCTGCTGCTTCTTCTCAAAGGCAGCCCTAGTCCTGTGGGATTGACATCCTAATTGCTTATCTGGTCCCCAGCAGCAAATTCTGAGGTCAGAGAGAGAATTAAGACTTCAGGTGGGCCAGGCTTAGTGGAAAAGACAGATCCTGTACCCCGAACCAGTCCCTTCCCCCCAATACACACATAAAATCTCTCATACTTTTCCAAACAAAGAGCATTTCACAATAGCCCCTATGGTTAAGACTGATTGTTTCAGAAACAGCATCTATTTAAAAGTTTTCCCTTGGGCTTGAACAGCAGACATTTCACAGTGAGATATAAATATTCACTCATTTGGGGGCCTGAAAGATTTTGTTTCTTCTCCTATCATATGACAGGCTTTCCGCTACATGCAGAGGCCTGGCCTAGCTCTGGGCAATGGGGCATGTTTGAATACCAGTCTGCCCCCCAAGAGCCTGCTCTTACTAAGATGCCATTAATATTTCCCCAGGGACAGAGCTAGCTCTCTAGGCATGCAGAACCCATCCAATAAGAGGTAGCTGGCTGGCACATCAGATAGAACACTGGACTTGGAGTCAGGAAGGCTTGAGTTCAAATCTAGCCATAGTCACTCCTTACCTCTGTGACACTGTGCAAGCTATTTAACCTCTGTCTGCCTTAGTTTCCTCAACTGTAGATCTCTCCTTTCAGTGTACTTTGTATTTAACTTGCGTGCATGCTGTTTCCTCCCAGTAGAATACTAGATCCTTGAAACAACTGCTTGGTTTGTTTTTCTGTCTGTATCCTTGATGTCTTGTATTGTCCTTATACAAGTACAAATTGGAAGTCATGAAACCTCTTTAAGGGATTTGTTGCTACACCATAAGAAGCTTAATAAATATTTGTAGAATAGAATCGTGATGTCCTAAATCTGGGTGTTCCCTCTGTTTTCAGATTATATCTACTCCTGTCTTAGTAGACAGTCTTCTAAGGTTGCTTATTGTCCCACTGGCACTTTACATACTATCATACTTCCTATTCTACCTACATATATTTCTCACTAATTGTAACAGAAAGGATATTTATCCATGATTGGTGAATAGGGTATTCTGATTAATGGACACTTCTCAATAATGAAGATTCCGAGTCTACAGTGCTTTCCAAAAACTAGAAACCATGATTATGCCCATCCTTGCAAAAGTCTATGGGATGTATTGTCAGCCCTGTAGTAATTAGTTTATTTCACTATATTCATTAGGGTTTTAGTAAATCAAAGGAAGAGACTAATGATTGGCTTTGAGTGAAAACAAGCACAAAACTTGACAGTGAAAGAATAATAATGGTAATATTTTCTCTGTTATATATAGTTGACAAGGTGCTATACGTACAACTAATTACCTACTGGGAAGTTAGTAATACAAGTATCCCCATTTTACAGATGAAAAAGCCAGAGGCACAGAAAGAAAGGCAAAGTGATTTGTCTTCAAGTCCCACATGTATTGAAGGATAGAGCAAGGACTCTAATCTAGGTTTTCTGACTCCAGGCCCAATTCTCTTTCTACTATGAAATACATGACCATCTTAGAGCTAAAACCAATAAAGGCTTTTAAAATAGGGCCTCTAAGAAGTTTATAGGGGTTGCTATGGTGATATGAGTGGTCTTTTAAAAATAGTAACACTTCTCTCCAGTTGCATCTCTCTGTGCTCTGCTGGTCCCCTTCCTCTGGAATAATATTTAACCTCAAGAAATCTGCCGTTTAATTTAGATTCAATCTTTGTGAGGTTTCTCTTGTTCTTTAAAAAATTGTGATTTTAAAAATGTCTTTTTTTGCATTTAAAAATTATTTTTACTAAAACAATTTTATTTCTGACACTATGGGTTTATGGGTCTCCTTTGCACTAGCCATCTCCCATTCCTGAAATGTACTCCTTCATTTCCAGATCATAGAACTCAGTTTCTTTCAAGACTCAACTCAAGCACGACCTTCTATATGAAACCTTTTCTCATCCGCACTCTTAGTGCCATTCATAATCCCATTGTTTTTATCACATAGTTATTTTGTACATATATATGTACAAAATATATAAAGTCAGTCAGTCTGTCTATCTATCTATCTATCTGTCTTTCACTTTTTTTCCTCTCCTGATAGATAATGCACTCCCTCCTACCCTTTGGCCTATAGACTGACAGCCTCTTTTCTAGTTCCAGTACCACCTTCTACTTGAAGTCTTTCCAGATTCCCTCAACTGCTTATGACCTTCCTTTCAAAATGTCTTGGATTTAACTCCTTTGTATTTAACTGCATTTATTCTTTTTATACTTATTCTTCATATACTTATTTCCTTGTTGTCTTCCCCATTATAAGCTCCTTGTGAGTGGGTATTCTGGGCTCACCCTCTCTCAGAATGTTCCCTTGGTAGTTTAGGTTCGGTATTGGAACAGAATGAGACACTTGGGTCATTCAAAAGTCAAAACAAAGAGATTTATTTTGACATAGCAGGACAGGGGCATTCAACAAGGATAAGACATTGAGGACACTCTAGTTGATTCAGCTGAGTGAATTTCTCTTGCCTTAATTGTCCATTATGATCCACCAGCCAATCATCAGAGAACACCTGGTGCTCCCTTAGGTCTGCAGAACCAACCAAGTCTGATGGATTGTCAAAATGCTTTTAAGGAAAAACTATCCTAACTTGCATGGGAGAAGGGGTTAGGGTATTGCTGCTACCACAGTGAAGATGGTTTCATTGTGCCTAGTTCAGTGCCTGGGCACATAGTAGGAACTTAGTCAATGATTGTTAATTGATCTTGGCCAGAAATCATGGCCAAAGTCAACTCTTTGCCACATACTGAAGAGGGTGACTTTGCCTTCAGGACTCTGTCTATGTCTGCCCTATCAGTCTCTTATTTTTCATTTATTAGTTGTGTTTGCTGAGAAAAGATGATTAAAGGAAGAAGCTGGGGAAAGAGGTCTATATGTTGCTATGGGATGCCCTGTGCAGTAATTTATCTTGTACTGGAAATAGCACTGGATTTGGTTTGGGAAGACATAGGTTCATAATCACAGCTCTATTTCTTACTACCTTTGTGATTCAGGACTTTACTACCCTAGTCCTTAATTTCTTTAAGCATAAAATGAGAGAATATGATTAAATGATCTCTAATTTCCCATCTCCTATGATCATCTGACCTCAGCTCAAGTCTTGGCTCCATCAGTTTCTAAAACCTGGGACAAATCTTCTAATCTTGCCGAACCTCTGTTCACTCCTTATAAAAATGGGGATAATAGTACTTGCATTGTTAATGTCAAGGGTCCTTATGAGGAAAGCTTAGATTCTCAATATGTGTGTATGTGCGTGTGTGTGTGTGTGTGTGTTATGACTTTTTTCCCTGCCTCTTTTGATTCCTAGATATTTATTTATCTTACTTTTTGACCACTAGCCCTGGCATGACCCTTCAACTCACTCATGGTTACTGGTTACTATTTTTCTAGATTGAGCCCAGATTTTCTGACTCCAAATCCAATTGCCAGAATCCAAGGGTATTGGTTTTAGGAGACTCTTCTTATCTGGAATAGTTTCTTACCAATCATTACAATATGCAGCAGAAAAGAATACATTGTGGTGTAATAGAGTTCTAGACTGATAGTCAGGAAGACCAAGACTTGAATCCTGCCTCAGCCTCTTATACTGATTACAACCTTGGGTTTACCAAGTTCTCTATATAAATGTTAGCTATTGTGAGGAGGAAGAGGAGAAGAAGATATTGATCAAGTAACACAGGACTTTGACATTAACAAATTGAAATGTGTCCAAAGGAGAATGACCAGGATTAGGAAGGAATCTTAAATCACTTTACCTGACAAATGGTTAAAGGAAGCAGTGATATTTAGGCTGGAGAAGAAAAGATATTTATCTATATGTCAGGGATATGGTACAAGGTATTCCTCTTCAGTAATGGGCTAAGCCTATCGATGACTTAATGACCTCAGGGGTTCTTTCTATCTTTAAGGCACTTTCCAACTCTCAAGATTCTTATTTCATCCTCATAGAGTTGTCATAGGGGAATCATTTCATAAACCTGAAATTACAATATAAATGTGAGCTGTTGCTACCATTTTATTATTCTTATTATTACGATATTAGCAAAGAAGCCCCTGATGCTGGAGCTACCTACAGATGGTACTAAAAGAAGTTACCTTTTTATTTTATGTTTAAGGACACAGATCCAGCTTAAATGAATTTGGGAACCATTTACTTAATGAGTACAGAGCCTCTTCCTTCCCTAAATCTTAGCTCTTCAGAAAATCAAGAGCCTTAATTTAGTGAGATTAAGCCTACATTGCTGGAAGAGTTAGAAAAGTCTGCCTGGTACCTTCAAAGGGCCGTGAACAAGAGAAGCGACTGCTGGGACCTAGTGAGGCTGTGAATGAATCATTCTCAGTACCTGTTAGACCAATTAGCCTCCTCAATGAATCAATCTACACTAACCCTGATTTATGGGAGTCATATCTGTAAGGTGAGAAATTCTCACACCAGTCCTTACTTAATAAGGGAAGGGCCCCATGTGGAAAAAACCATCTGCCACACACACCTGCAGCTGTTTCAAGCCACCCCTGCTGATTTCAGAAGAGGAAACATTTGGCACAGTGGAGAAAAGGTAGCTTTCCTGAACCCCTCTGTCTTCAGGCATCATTGAGTTATAGCAAAGAAGAAGCAAGAGAGAGGGTTATCATTCTCCTTTTCTTCTTCCTGCCCTCACTTTAGTATTTCTCACATTTATATGGTGTTTTCAAGTTTGTAAAGTGCCTTTGCCACAAAGAGCCCAATAAAGAAAAAAGAGTATAGGTATTCAGAATTGTAATTGGATGGAGTGACTAGAGTTTTTCCAGGGACACCAATTTTAAAAGGAGGTAGGATATGGCCTCCTCCTTAGGGCAATTTCTTGCCTTTACTTTATGAGTTGCAGTTCTCTACTGGCCTGAGCTGTATAGTTCAACCCTTCCTTGCCCATGCCCTGGCACCTAGCAGTAGAATTCTATCACTGCAGAACTCCATTCCCAGGACTAACCTTTCCTCCAATGCCTAGAAAGCGCTCTGGAATAGAAGCCATGGGTTTTCTTGGCATGACTACGCTCATGGTTGTACAAACTGTCCTCTTCATGGCTACCATGCCTCATTCCTTCACTGTCAGAATTTCCAGTGTATGAAACTCTGGCATCTTGGCCCCCATCCACACCGAACTTTCACCAGTAGTCACTATTCCCCTTCAAATGCTTTTGTCCCAGGTAAAGTAATTCCTAGTAGTGATTCTTCAAGTATATTTCTTTTCACTTTATGGATAAAGAAAAAGGTCCAAGAGTGATGTGGGATCACACAATTAGTGTATGTTAAATCTAGGAACTGAATCCAGGTCTCCTAATTCTAGGTGTAGAGCTATTTCCACTATTATCTTATGGCTTTTTACTGTTCAGTTCCTCAGTATCTTCCTTACCCTCATAGCCAATCCCATGGGAAATAGCATGGTTCATTTATCCTCTGGCCTTCCACTTATTAGTGCTTTCTCCCTTGTCCACCCAATAGATTGTAAACTCCTTTGGGGAAGGATTGTTTTGTTTCATTGGTCTTTATATCCCTAGCACCTAGCTCAGTACCTTGAACAAAGAAATGAACATTAAATAAAGATTTGTTGAATTGAAATTATTATCAGAGCTTCAAGAATTAATGGAAAACCAAGGGTTGATGCTAATTGGTACTTGTTAAAATTTACTTTTTTCCTAGTATTGGTAGGAATTATAAGGTTGTGACCAAATGTAGAGTCTGTGTGGGAGATTGGACATTTGTGAGTGACAACATGGACTGGCTACTCCACTCATTCCTTATATAATTTTGGGCAAGTCCTTTAGCCTCTCTGAAATTTGTTTCTTCATCTATAAAATCTCAGTGAAAATAAGACCTTGCAGAGTTACAGCCATCAATGGGACTGCCCATGAACTGTGTTATAATGCTTTTTATGGGAACTCAAGCTCCTGGCCATACCTCCTGAACTATCAGATCTGACATAAAGTAAAGAAATAAATTGGAAAAGAAAGTTGCTTTGGAATATAGCTGAGGCTTCCAGGATCTGAACCCAGAGGTTATGCAGGCTGGTTTTATTGACCTGATAAGACCTCCCACCCTCACACCACACTTTATCCCTACCTCCAACAAATATTCCCACTCCTCAGAGCCAGGAGTCAGTGAGCAGTCTGCAGCATTCCTTCCCCATCCTTCCTTGGCATATCAAAAGAAAAAGGGTTAGAGTGTTGGCATTCTTCTTTGCAAAGTGGCCAAGCTCTGATGTAGCTCTGTGTGCTTTGCCAGAACTTTTTAGAGCCTCTTCCATAGTTTTTCTTCCCAGGATGAGCTTACTTAGTGGAGTTAACCCCATTTATGAGTTAATTGTAACAGAATCTTAGAATGTTCAAATTAGAAAAGACCTCAGAAGACAGAGTATATCAGAATACAGAATACAGTATATTAGACCTAGAAAAGTCCTAAAAAAGACATAGAATCTTAGAGTTGGAAAGAAATGGAGAGTTTATCCAGTCTGTTGCAACCCTCTCATTTTAGAGAACTTGGAAACTGAGAATCAGGGAGGCAAAGAAAGTTACTGAAAGTTACCCAAAGAGTTTTTATGAGAATTAGGATAAGAATTGGATTCCCCTATCTCCCAGGCTAGTGTTCTTCCTGATATCCCAACCTGCCTTCCACCTATTCTGAAACAATATAGTTAATCAGTATAAATACTGATACTCAACATTCATGGGATAGCAGTCTACTAATCACTGAGGAATGTTTCAAATATACAATCTCTGTTTTGCCTACAGACTTGTGCTTGCTAGAGAAAATGGATAAATACAGAGAGAAAGGTTGTGTATGTGTGTCAGTATTTGTATTCTAGGACTTATCTAGTCCAGGATCCTATTTAAAATTAAAAAAAAAAAACTCTGAAGCTTGGAGAAGGGAGGTAATGTAGACAAAGCAGGCAAGTGATGACATTAGGTTTAGAGTTCCTTATATAATAGAATATAGACATTATATGTCTACATCTTTATCCACATCATTATGCCTAGGAAACTCCATTATAAAAATTCTGAGAGATTTTAAGCTTGGGCCAAGCTTATATAAAACCAGCATTTTAAAAGATTGGATTTAAATTCAACCTGGAATATGGTTGGGTTTTGTTTTTTTTTTTTTTTGCTTTTTTTTTGGAGACGGGGGAGGTAGGGCAATTGGGGTTAGGTGACTTTCCTAAGGTCACAAGGCTAGTTTTTGTGTTAAGTGTCTGAGGTCGGATTTGAACTCAGGTCCTCCTGACTGCAGGGTCGGTGCTCTATTCACTGTGCCACCTAGCCTCCTCCTGGAATATGTTATTACATATATTGTTTATGTCTTTCTGTCCTTTCTGTATCACATGGCCTTTTCAAAACTTTAAGAATCTGTCCTTTCATAGGGAAGTGAAGGCTTTCCATTAAACAGGAATCCAACTCCTCCTTTACTTAGTAGATGGACTTCATGAATTGCTGTGGCCCCTAATCACTTGTCTCCCAGTTATAGATCTCTCTACACTTAGTTCACCTGGTACTTGAACAACAACCATGCAATCCATCCTATCCTCTGCCTTCCCCTCCCCTCAGGCTCCAAATTTAAGGTATTTCAGCTTTGTTGGACCTGCAGGGAGCTTATGCTTCACCAACATCAGCCACTGAGAAGCTAGGGCCACCTCTAGGCTATGGTAAGGCACCAAAAGTAGGACTTAATTAGTAGATAGATAGTATTTATTAAACATACACTGTATGCCAGATACTATACTAAGTATTGAGGGAGCCCAAGTTGATTCTATGAGGCAGAGTCCAAGTTATTGGTGGAGATGAGCTAGGGAAGATAGCTGATGATGTATGTGTATATGTAACATAGACCCATAGGCATCCATATATATAATATATATACACTTATGTTTATAGATAGGTATGTAATATATACTTAATGTTTGTGCATATAATATGTGTGTATATATACATACATACATATATATATATATATATATGAATGAATGTGTGTATGTATATTTAGGCAAGTGAAGAAAGAAAGACAAAGAATTTTTAGAGAGAAAGAATGAGATCACCCACTTGGGTTATGCATGATGACAAAAACGTCTTAATAAGGCAGAGATATGATTGTAATTTCCCTATTCCAAAACTTCAGGGTCTTGAATGACACTTTTGTGGGTGCCCTTGTTTCTTAAAAATCGCATCAATCTGCAGATTTTATTACCATCTAATCCTGATAGCCATTTGTTAAACTTAGACATTCTTACCTAAGAACCACTGCTTTGAAATTTCTGAGATGCCAGCTATTTGATTTCCTTATCTCATCACTTTCCCCAGACTAACCAATTTGTCTTTCAAGATTCCAGGTAAGCATTCCTTCTTCTCTCTACTTGCCTCCTTCTTACCATCTTTTCAGATGGGTTACCTACCTTGTGTGTGTTGGGATGCTCCTGGACCATGGTGAAACCTACCCTCTTTTTCTGCAGTCCCCTAGTTGTTTTGTGACTGGCCTGGTGGGATTAGAAGTTGTCAGGGATTTCACAAGGTGGAACTTCACAGGAAATCAGGACAGAGGAGCATCTAGAATACCAACTGCTAGAATGTTCACCTTCCTGAAAATTCTCCCCAAGAGGATCACCCAACAACTTATAGATAAGACTTCCCTGTTCTACCTTTATGAGTTTTTCTACAGCAAGTAGAATGTAATGAAAGTCCATTATCTGTTCTAACAGTAACATAATGAGAGGGATAGCAATTACATAAATTCCACCAGAGAAGTAACTTTGGAGAAATGCCAAACAGAAGATTTTATATTTGATCTTGGTGGTGATTGGGAACTCCTGGAGTTTATTGATAGGGAGGTGAAGTTAATTTAACAGCTGAGTGGAAGATGGACTAGAGTGGGAAGAGACTTGAGGCAGGGAGAACAAGCAGCAGGCTGTTGACAATAATAAAGACATGAAGTGATGAGGACCTGTACCAGGGTGGTGGCAGTGTCAGAAGAAAGAAGTAGTTGTGTACAAGAGATGTTATCGAGATGTTAGGACTTAGCAACAGATTGGATAATGATGAGTGAGAAAGAGTGAGGAAGCCACTTTGGTTGTGAGTCTGGGTAACTGGGAGGATGGTAGCCCTTTCCACAGTAATAGTGAAGTTCAGAAGTGGGGAGGCTTTTGGGGAAAAGATAAGTTGAGTTTTGACATATTGATTTTAAAAATTTTGCCTATGGTTTAATGGGCAGTAGGAACAATATTCAGTCAACACTTTGCGTTACTACAGTGTTATTGAGATACAAACCCTCAGTTAAATAACACATGATTATTATTTATAATTCTTAAATTATGAGTGTCAGTACTTCAAAAGAGTTGTGCTTTCATCATTTAGGGAATACTCCAGCCTCAGATGCAGATTGCAACTCATCCACATTTTGACAGCCTCTATGAGTTGCAGTAGTAAAAAAAAAAAAAACTCAACCCAACCAACAGACAAAAACAAATCATCCTGTGGTGGCTAATATTTAGATGTTCTTTTTTTTCATGGTCAGCTATCTAAGCCAGTCACTAGATGACAGACACATAGTGTGTGGCAAGGCTGATTCTTTCCAGTTTAGTAGAACCAGCTTGCTGTCAGCAGTCCCAGGTGTAAAAGGCCAGGATCACTCCAAAGCTATGTTCTTGGAGGAACAGAGCTTAATTCACAGATGTACTTAGTGTCCCTTCTTTCTTTGAAAATTAGGGTTCTGTCTTTTGCCAAGACATATTTTGTCCATGGTATTCCCTTGTTGCATTATTGGCCTGAAGATGGAGGAATGAGGATAAGGTCAGAATACCTAAGGATAAGCAAGTCGAGGAACCAATTACCTTTTAAGCTTGATGTATTCACAGTGGTTCAGTTCTTTTGATTTGGCTTCTCTTCAGAAGGCTTTTTAGGTGGTAAAGGTTCTTTCCCATGCTAGCAATGGGCTGACTGAAAAGGAAAAGTAAATTCTCTCTGACCTGCTGGTGAATTCTGAGTGTAAATATCTCTGATTAGAAAGGTTAGTTAAGCAGCGATTACTTAACAGCCTGAACAACCACTTTGTGGTGTTTGACATTCACTATCAGGGTGCGTGGCAAATCCTCTTTGTTTGCTAATTGGCCCTCGGAAAGTTTAAGAAAGGGTTTTGAGAATGGAGCTAACAAGGCACAACCGATATAATAGAGTTTAGCTTCAGTCTGGCAAATTCATGCCAGGAGCTGTAGAGTCAGAGACAGGAAATTAGCTCCTCAAATTGTGATCCTTTTTTTGGCTGATGTATTGTTAACCTCCTTGAAAGTCCTCTACCCTGTCCTCCTTGGTTGTTGTCCTTCGTTCTTGAAGAGGACCAAAAATAACATCACTATGCTAACATCAAGTTTCAATGTGTCCGACTGTGACCGATGAGAGCAAATGAGCTCAGAATGCTTTAACACAGGTCAGGTGGGCACAGATAGTCCATGGGAACATCTGGGGGGGGAGGGCGATACTCTAAATTTGTGCATCCAGTATCTCCTTTAAGCTGTTTCAATTCTGCTTTGCTCATAGAGCACAGCACCTTGTCTGATGTGGGCACGCCATGCTGAGTGGCACAGGGTGTCCCATGTCACACAATCAATTCCAAAGTTCTTTTGAGAGACCTTGAGAGTGTCCTTGTATCGCTTCTGACCATCATGTGAACACTTGCCCTGTGTGAGTTCTCCATAAAATAGTCTTTTTTGAAAAGCATATATTTTGCATTTGAACAACATAACCAGCCCATCAGAGTTGCGTTCTGTGAAGCCAAGTTTGAATGCTTGGCACAGTTTAGTTCAAGTAAGGACCTCAGCCTCAGTGTCTGGTACCTTATCCTGCCAGGTGATCTTCAGAATCTTCCTAAGACAATTCAAATGGAAGTGATTCAGTTTCCTAGTATGGTGCTAGTAGACTCTACAGGTTTCACAGGCAGACAACAAGGTCAGCACAATGGCTCTTTAGGCCTTCAGTTTGGGAGTCAGTCTAATACCTCTTCTCTCTAACAATTAACACCAAAAAAAAAAAAAAAACCCACAGGTGCTCTATCCACCACCACCACCACCACCACCACCACACCATCCATACAGCCAATGGAGAAGTTTTGAATGCTATGCATAAGTTCACATACCTTGATGGTGTACTTTCCAGGGATGTACACATTGATAATGAGGTTGATGCATGCATTGACAGTGTTTCGGAGGCTCCGAAGGAAAGTATGCCTCCTGGTAGTATAGAGGGAACCCCAGGTTTTCCATGACTGTGTCAGTTGAATCTTAAGTTCTGGCAAGTCCTGGCAAATTGAAAGGATTTGCAGTCTTTTGGGATAATTAAAAGGAATCTAGAGGCCTGAAAGTATTGAATGACCTCTTTTTCTCACTTGGAATCAAAAGTCATAGCACACATCTTCACAACATAGGCCAACCACCCTCTCTTCTCCATCTACCTAGTTCCACATACATTTTTCTGTGAGAAAATAGGGAGATGATCAGTAGATTAGATGAGTCCTAATTTTGCCCTTCATTCATCATATAACCTTGAGTAAGTCATTCCTTGTACCACCTCGAATCCTCAGTGTCATTGTAAAATGGGCTTCAAATCTTTTCCTCATCCTCTCCATAAGACTGTTTTGAGGGTTAATGGAGGGAATCAACATCAAATTAATGGAGAGAATCAAATATATCTCTATGTAGTCAAAATTATTCTTGTTATTTTTATTTCAAACAAAACATGTATTATTTCATTGGTGTGGCCCCCGCCTCTACATATCCAGACCCTTTAGTGCTTTAGGAAGTGGTCTTTGTGAGTTGTTGAGGCTGAAACAGATCATCACTTCTTGACCAATCCTCTGGTGACAAGCCTCTCCAAATTTAGCTAGGATGGACCTCAGATGACAGACAAGAGTCATTTGCTATGACTTGATTTGGCATAGGAGAATCTACCATTTTGTATTCTGCTAGCAATAGCCTTAAATGCTCCCAAGTCATCTCTGTTGCATGATGCGGTTTTGGAGAGAGATGTTAACAGAGGATAGTAAGTTGGTGATGGTTCCTACCATAGCAGACTATAGTGAATGCCAAAGACAACCTTATGAGATAGTGTGGGTAAAGTGGAATGATCACAAATCTTGGAGTTACAGACCTGGGTTTGAGTCTCTAAGTCAGCTGCACCTCTCAGCCTCGATTTCCTCATCTGTTTTTAAAAGAAGCTGATGATATTTGCCTACCTCCCAAGATTGTTTTTAAGAAAACATTTTATAAATTGTAAAGTTTCATAGAAACATATGCTTATTCTATTGTTTTTATTATTTAAAAGGAAAAATAAGTGACCTGAGAGTAGAAAGCCAGGGAATGGATGGGAATGGTGGCGATACTCATTTTGCCATATGATGGTATAAGTGGATTCTAGACTGTTTTTTTAATTTGTGTGTATATGTGTGTGTGTATGTGTGTGCACATAAAGGAGTTCTAAGTCATTCTTGACACCAGCTAGTGACCTGCCTTTCCTCACTCCTTCCTTTATTCTCACCATAGAAATTACTGACTAAAAGTGTAAGCCCATTTTCCAAAGCTCAGATATTTGGACTCGAATTTGATGTTTTTTTCCACTATACTAATTTGCCTTGGATAGCAGCATAGAGCCTGAACCCAAGATGTGGATGAGCATGTGAGCTGAGTCATCTCCAGAAAAGAATCCAAAAGTTCTGAAGTTATTGCTCTTAATAGGAGGCTCTACCTTGTTTCAAGATTAGATATTTGTGTAGTACTGGTCTTAGAATATGTGAGCTTGAATCCCAGCCCTAATGCTCACTGTCTTAGGTAAGTCACTTGAGCCTCAGTTTCATCATCTGTAAAATCAGTGTGTCAGCTAGTCAGTCAGCAAGTCAGTTAACTAGCATTTCAGAACCTCCCATGTGCCAGGTATTCTGCTAAGCGCCAGGGATTAAAAAAAAAAAAGCAAAAACACAGTCCCTGCCCCCAAGGAGCTCATGTTCTAGTGGGGGATAGAGCTTCTGAACAACTGTGATCGTAGAAGATTTTTACAGTGTTAAGTTAGAGGGCATCTCAGAGGGAAGGCATGGTGGGGGTGAATGGGTGGGGAGGTGGCATGGAGAAGGAATGACAAGGAGAGTCCTCTTGGAGAAGGTAGGATTTAAAATGAATCTTGAAGGAAGCCAAAGAGACAAGGGTGAAGAAAGAGAGCATTCCAAGTACCAGGACAGTGAAAAGATAAAGTCCAGAGATATGGGGGTCATGGGCTAGGAACAGCAATAGGGTTAATGTCATTGGATCATAGAATAAGTATGTGGAGGGGAGTCACCTCAATTTGAACATGTATAAGACAAGAATATGAATACTTGTACTACTAACCACATAATGTTACTGTGAAGAAAGAATTTTACAAATATGAGAGCCCAATAGAAATGGGAATAATCATTACAGCTCATCTTATCTCTTGCAGGACATTATACTTAATTGCCATGTTTGGTTGGTTTTACATTTTACTCTTTGAGAGAAAATAAACAACTGGTGTTTCTTCTCAAGCATTGCTAAATTTTTTTTTGTGCTACATAAAAACCTCTTATTGATATCATAAATCAAGCTCTATTTTTAGGAATTTTCATATAATGTGGATATTATATTCTGATAGTAACCTTTGTATGTGCTCTCTCTTTATCACTGCAGTCATTGTCCTTCTGTTTCTTTCCTGTGCCCTCCATTGAGTGGGAATTGATATGGTTGAGTGGAAAGAGCACAAGACTAGGAGTCAAGAAGCTCAGGGTCCTAGTTCATAGCTAACAAGCTGTGTGGCACTGAACAAATCACTTTACTTTTGTATAGGCTTTGGGTTCTTCATTTGTAAAATAACTTGTCCTGTCAACCCTGAAAAGCTTTTGTTGATGATCAAATGAGTTTCAGTTAAGCAAATTCAGTGAATATTTATTAAGGGCCCATTAAGAGAAAAGTCTCCAGGAGATCTTAGGGGAGGAAAAGTTTAGATCAGAGTGGGGAACCTGAAGTTGTGGCCACATGTGGCTTTCTAGGTCCTTGGGTGTGGCCTTTTGACTGAGTCCAAGTTTTACAGATCAGATCCTTTTATTAAGGGGCATTATTCTGTGAAGTTTGGATTCAGTCAAAGGCACTTGAGAACCTAGAGGGGCACATGTGGCCTCAAGGTCACAGGTTCCCCACCCCTGGTTTAGATGAAATAATAGTTCCTGTCTTCATGTTGCTTATAGTGAGATAGTTGTATTTATAAGGAACTTTAAAAATGTAAAGGATTATTGTTACAAGCCCTTAAGTAAGCATGTTTATATTGCTGTCATCAGCAATACCCCTCTTATATACAGTAATAGTTGTTGTTCAGTCTCATTCAGTTGTTTTTAGTCATGTACAATTCTTTGTGACACTAGTTGGAGTTTTCTCTGCAAAGGTACTAGAGTGGTTTGCCATTTCCTTCTCTAATTCATTTAACAGATGAGGAAACTGAGGCAAAAAGGGTGAAATGACTTGCCCAGGATCACAAAGCTAGTAAGTATCTGAGGCTAGATTTGAACTATGAAGAGAAATCTTCCTGACTCCAAATTTGGCATCCTTTCCACTGCTGCCCAGTACAGTAATAGAGTAGATGCTATTTAGAACAGTTTAGCTGGACTATCGGAGGAAGCAGGGTATGGGGGAAAGTACACTGGTTCTGGAGTGAGAGGCCCAGAGTTTCTGATGCCTATCCTCTGTGTGACCTTAGACCCATCACTTATCATTCCTGAACTGCCATTTCCTCTGCTGTCAGATGAGGAGTTTGGAGATCGTCTTTGAGGTCCCTTTCAGGAATAGGTCTGTGATTCTTTGTGTCACAGATATAAGGGGCAAATGGCATAATGCAGAGCTTTGAAGTAGTTAAGTAGAGAGGGAGTGCAGCACTGTGAACTTAGCACTGGACTTGAGTCAAGAGGACCTGGATTCAAATTCCCCCTCAAACTCTTATTAAGCTATATGGCTCTAGGCAACATACAAGCTCTCTGAACTATATATAGTTTCTTCATTTGAAAATTGAGAACCTACCTTGCTGGGTTATCGCAAGGATCAAATAATACAATGTAAGTAAAATGATTTATAAGCCTTAATATATGAATGTGAGGTCTTATTCCTTAGACCTGGGTGTTGTACTTTTAGCAAATGCCTGCTTGCCTCTGTCTTACTTCTATCTCTGAGCGAGAGAAAAATCTACCATTTTAAAAGCAAATATGTTGCTCTTTGGCAGTGATAGTGGTAAGGAGCCAAACCCTGAGATCAGTTGACTTGTAGAGCTTTTAATCCCATAATTTGAAGTCTTTGGACAAGCTATGAGACATCATTCTGACATACTGGAACTGTGACAGATCTTAAGAGAAAACTCTCCTAGGCTGATCCAGTGTTCAGCATATCATTATAGAGATCACTTAAGGAACCCTGGGTTATTAGATATGGTTCTTGCAGGAGTATTTTAAAATTGACTATTACTAGAGACTCATTAATATAAATATTTGTACTTTCAATGGTAGTACTTCAATTGTAGTAATCTTAGTTGATTTTATATAGCACTTTAAGATTTACAAAGTGCTTTATATGCATGATCTTATTATGTAAAAAGGGTCCTTAACCTAGGATCCACAGATCCCACTCCTTATCAAGAGATCTATAGATAAATATTAGGGAGTTCCATGAACTTTGATGGGAACACTATCTTGATAATTGTTTTTCAACATAATTGGTTTCTTTTGTAATCCTATTTTATTTTATGCATTTAAAAACATTCTGAGAGGAGGTACATAGGTTTTACCAGACTGCCAAAAGGATCCCAGATACAAAACAGGTTAAGAATCATTATGAGGTTGATACTATAAGTCTTATACTTATGCTGGAGGCAACTGTGATTCAGAGAGTCAAGATTTTTCCATGGTTATTCAGCTACCATATGTGAAATGTGGAAATCAAATTGATATAATGAATAATAGTGTTTTGTAATACTGTGAGTTGTTGTTCAGTTATTTCAGAAGTGTCTGACTTTTCATGACCCCATTTGGGGTTTTCTTAGCAAACATACTGGAGTAGTTTGCCATTTTTGTCTCTAGCTCATTTTACAGATAAGCAAACTGAAATAGATAGAATTAAGTAACTTTCCCAGGGTCACACAGCTAGTAAATAAAGAATCTGGGTGGAATTTGAATTCAGGTCTTCAGCCTAACTCCAGCCTGGCACTTTATCTAGGGCCACCTAGCTGCCAGTATCATGAGACATGATAATAAATAGGTCACATTTATTATAGCACTTTAAGGTTTTGCAAAGCATTTTACATTTATTTTCTAGTTTGATTTTCATGATATTCTAGTTAGAGGCTATGGTTATCCCCATTTTGTAGATGAAGAAAAATAAGTAAAAGTGATTAAATGACTTGCTTAGAATCACACAGCTTTTAAGTTACAGGGTTCTTCTATTTATGCCCTATTTAACCTCATCAAGTCAGGTTACCTCTATCTGTGAGCCTCAATTTTCCCATCTGTGAGATGAGGGAGTAGGACTAGTTATCCTCTACATTCAAATCCTCTAGTTATCCTCTACATTCAAATTAACAACATTAATAAGTCCTGCCTATTGATGGTGAAATGAGACCGTTGTATTTTATTTCTAGCTTGTATGACTTCGAACAAATCACTTCCCTTCTTGGGAACTCTCATTTTCCCTTCTGTTAAATGAAGGATTTGAATAGCTTTTAAAGGCAATATTATACAATGGATAGAATACTGGACTTGAAATGAGAGAATCCAAGTCAGAATGCCAGCTCTACCCCTTCCTCCATATGTGGCTTTGGACAAATCATTTCACTTCTGAGGCCTCAGAGGGGCTTGGACCAGATGCCCTCTAAAGTCCTCCCCAGCTCTAAAGCTATGTTCTTTTGAAGGGATAATCCTCATGGTTCATCCAGCTCTTAAAAGCCTAGAACTCTGTGCTTCTACCCTGTCTCCCACTTGAAGAAAACAAATTATTCAATTAAAATTGCTTCTTGAAAGACCTTTGGAGAGATTCCTCCAGTCTCTCAAATGTGTAAGATTCATTTCCTAACAGATTATTACCTGAGCCTATGCTCTGTCTGTATAAACACATGGGCATTGTGGATAAGAGAGTTTTTGTTTTAGATTTTTTTTAATATCTCTGGAGAGCTGTTATCTGTGAAAAGTTTTATATCAGAGATCTATCTGAAAATACAGTCAAGGCCTAATTTCTTCCTATTTGACAAATTGTGGGTAGATGAAATGAAAATTGTTATAGTCATTCCCAGCATGGAGAAGGAGTCTCCCAAATGGAGACTTTGGGGCCTTAGCATATAAGAAAAGAAGTGTGTTCTGTCCCCATACCTAACCAGGGTTTAGTAGGAAAATTGAGTTTCTTTTAAAGGAGCCCACATACTCATTCATTCTTTTTGTATATGCTATGGAAAACAACAGGTACTATAAGTTAGTCTAGCTATTTTTTTTTTTTTGTATTTCCATTCTTACTTTTTTTTTTTTTTGCTTTTTTGGGGGAGAATTGAGGTTAAATAACTTGCCCAAGGTCACATGGCTAGTGTGTGTGTGTGTGTGTGTGTGTGTGTGTGTTAAGTGTCTGAGGCTGGATTTGAACTTAGGTCCTCCTGACTCCAGGGCTGGTGCTATATTCACTGCACCACCTAGCTGCCCTATATATTTCTATTCTTGATAGATACATATAAAGACAGAAGAAAAGGTCAAAGAGAACTGTCCCAACTAGAGTTAATGTTATATCATGCAGCTCTTACTACAAAGACACATTATGTTTTATTACTGTTGTAGGACACTAAAGTCCTTTCATCTGATGCCTCATAGTGTTCTGGCATGTCTACTAGGTAGGGAAGGCCCAGAAAGGATCCAGGGCCAGGGTGTCAGTCATTTAGAGAACAGCCTAGTTCAATTCTAAGAGGAACAATAACTCATTGACTTCAAGGTGATGACTTTGTTTAACAATAACATCTCTCAAGACAGTCCGCTAAAGCATGGATTTGTGCTGGTCAGTGTTGGTGGGGGAGGACCACCAGCTAGATCCATGGGGTGTTGAAGTCAGAATGTCACAGGTACTCTCTTATTTTTTGTAATGCTCCTTTGCAGTTCAGTTTGTTGAGAGATAGAAAGTGTAGCATGAGGGACATACCAAGTAAGGATCAGTCAAAAGGACTAGATGTTTAGCCAAGAGGATAGCAGTCTGCGAAGGAGCGTGATCATTGGATTTGAACATTTGAAGGAGAATTTGAGGAAGGCAGTGTGTGTTTGTGGTGGAAAGAATACAGAATCTGTAATCTGAAGACCTAGTTTTAAATATCAGCATCATACCATACTAACTATGTAACTTTGGGCTTCTCTGAGCTCCTAGTTCTTTATCTACAAAATGGAAATGGGCATTGCCTCCTTTTTACCTCACTGGACTGTGGCGATGAGAACCATGAAAGGTTTGCAAACCTGAAAGGACCGTGAAAATGTCGTCAATAAATGGCGTGAGTCCCCATTTTGCTCATTCTACTCGGCCCTTGAAAAGCTTCTAGGTAGAAACTGGAAGGAATCAGATGTTGGCTCAACCTAAGGAAAAATTGCCTCACAATCAGAGCCATTCAGAAGTGGAATGGAATTTACAAAGCACAATGAAGGGCAAACAATCTTCACATAGCCAGAAGCACTCTGTCTTCCTCCTTCAGAAAGGCATCTCACTTGAACGAATGAACAAGAGCTAAACATTGCTGTCTAACTAGCCATTTCCAGAGCTGTAACTAGGAATTCTGGCCCCTGATGCAAGGTAATGGGAGGACCTGAGGAGAAACCCTATACCAGTCTTGAAAATAGAAAAAAGAATCATTAGAATTAGCTGTTAAAAGGCCTTTGTACCCTACAAAGGCCTTTCCCTTTAGGGGCTTTCCTATGAGCAACTCATGGTGGGGGGATGAGATGCCTGTTCCCCAACATGTCCAGTCTCTTTCTTTCTCCTTTTTCTAAGTATTCCCTCCTTCATTAAGATGATGAAAGAGCATGGGTCAAGTCTTCCACTCATGGGAGAGGTTAATCACCAGATGAGGGTGCAGGGAGACTTGATGGAGTGGCACAGCAGGAGCATGGGGACATCGGGCCCTTGGAAAATGGGTCCCTGAGTTTACATGCCAAGACCTCAACCACCCAACTGCTAGCAGTTCTTTTCATTCCATGCTTCTTTTATGGCCAAATCCAGGTTGCTCTCGAACCCTAGCTTTTGAGCAGACTTTGAGTTTTTGAGCAAATTTCTAAGACTGATGCTTCTAAAGTTGAAATCTTTCCTTACTTTAGTCTTGAATGCTAAGTGTTGACTTTCTTCATGGGGAGTCTCTGCCTTTCCTACAGCTTACAAGGACCTAAAGCAAAAGGAATTTTGTGTTGACAATATATCTTGTAAGATTTATGTGTAGACTTTTTTTTTCATGTGCTACTAGAACAGAGGCATAGAGAAAGTCATCTTAAAAGTTAACAGAACAGAAGAATTTTGGGCCACAGGAAGAAACCTCACTCACATTTGGCAAATTTCAACCCCTTCAAAACAAGGCTCATCATCCTATGTGGTTCTTGTTCACTTTTTTCCATAAATCCTTCAGAAAGAAATTGCCTACTGCTATGAAGATCTTACTCTTGTTTTGTTAATATGGAAGATGGGGAAAGTGTTCACTTGTAGTCTTTCATAGTATTAATCTGTTGGTTTTTTTTAATGGAAATACTTTCATTTTTTAAATTAAATTTATTTTTGTTTACATTTTAAGTTCTGAACTGGCTCCCTCCCTCCCTCCATATCTTGCACTAAAGAAGGCCACCATTTGACATAGATTTATAAATATATGTAAAACCATATTATGCATACATCTATTTATTAGTTCTTTCTCGGGAGATGGGATAACATCTGCCTTCATAGGTCCTTGTATTAATTTGACTATTTATAGTACTAAGAATAACTTGGTTGTTCACAATTGTTCTTCAAACAATATTGCTGTTACTATATACAATGCTCTCTTAGTTTTGCTTATTTAACTTTTCATTATTTAATACAAGTCTTTCCATGTCTTCCTAAAATCAACCAGCTCATCATTTTTTATAGCACAATGGTATTTCATCTCAATCATATACTACAATTTATTTAGCCATTTTCCCATTGATGGACATCCCCTTAATTTCTAGTCCTTTACCACCACAAAGAGAGCTGCTATAAATAGTTTAGAACATATAGGGTTTTTTCCCCTTTTTCCCCAGTTACCTTAGGAAACAGACCTAATAATGGTATTGCTAAGTCAAAGGGTAGACGCAGTTATTTTTTTTTTATTTTCTGAGAAACAGAGAAAGTTTAGATAAGATATTTTCTTTCCTCTCATTTAGCTTGCATTCCATATGGAGAATAACTCCTTTTGTACCAAATCTTTGATTTCATTGGCATAGTAAATTCTTCTACTGACATAGCTTGTTAAGTGCTCTGCTACTTATTATCTTATAGAGTTGTGTGAAACACTGAGAATTGGCCAAGATCTCAGTGAGAGGTAAAACTTGAACTTAGATGCTTCTGGCTGAAGTCTCAGTTCTTTAACCTCTAGCCCACAATACCTTTCATATCATAACACAAAGGAAATAAGTTATCATCTAGATTAAGAGATGAGAAGTATATCTGAGAGGTAAAAATAAAGTACTTTGTGAGGTTCAAGATGGAAAAGACCATTACCAGCTTGGAGACTCACCTCCTTTTCCATCCATATATATTATCAATGCTAGATGACTTTGAAACTTCCTTCCAATCCTAAATTCAGTGCCTTTTTATGCTATTTCTTGCATAAAAGTAATGGTTAACAGCATGCTACAGTCTAGGTGCTAAGTCTTTTCATTGTCCTTTGGGTTGTCATTTTAATTTCCCTAAGATTATAGTATTTCATGATCCATATCCATGTAGCTTTAATAGAATATTGTTGAATAGGCAGAGCCAAAATGGTGAATTGGGAAAAGCTACCCAGCTGAACTCTCTCAACATTTCCCTTTAAACAACTTTAAAATAACACCTCAAATCAAATTTTGGAGCAGCAGAGCCAAGGGTCAGGGTAAGATATTTTTCCAGCCTAAAAAAATTTAGGAAATCAGCAGGATTGGTTTGTGACATTAAAGTGGGGACTGGCCCAGAGTGAGCTCATCGCAAGCACCATCCCTGGGTTCAAGGTGACTGTAACAGTAGCAGCAGCACCACCTTTTGGAGCTCTCAGCCCAGAGATAGTAAAGGGGGTGGGGGTCTACACAATTGGTCAGAAGGATATTACAGGTGATCCTTTTGTGGGGACTCATGTACCTGATGCTGATTGGCAATTCTATTGCCCATACACATTTCCAGGATAGAGAGGAGTGCTTGTGGTCAGTCATAAAGGAGCTATGGCCCTGGTCACAATTTCAGGGTCAGGAGGAGTGTTAGTGCTTGCTGCTGCAGGGGAGCAGGAGCCCTTCCTAGGTAAAGACTAGAGAGGAGACCAGGGAAACTGTGACCACACCTCTCCCTGGATCATACCACCATAGAAGCACTAAAATCTTGAAGCACCAAAACTAGTTCCAAAAACAACAGCACAAAAAAAGCATGAAGCTTGAGATAGTGCCTCCTCACTCTTAGTTGAGTAAAGCCCAACTTTATTATGAAGATCAAAGTCAAGAAATATACTGGAAAAAGGAGCAAACAACAAAAAAAAAAGAACTTGACTTAAAAAACCTGCTGTGGTGGCAGGGAAGACTGAGACACAAACTCAGAAGTCAACAAAAGTGAAAACAGCTTCAACAGCAGCAGCCTCAAAGAAAAATTGCCAAAGGGACACAGCAAGAATTCCTGGAAGAGTTAAAAAAAAAAAAAAAGAGATGAATCATAGAGGAAAAAATTGGGGGGGTGGGAATGGAGAATGAGAGTAATGTAAGAATGTTATGAAAATTTACAGCTTGGTAAAAGAGGCACCAAAATAATTAAGAAAACCATGTCTTAAAAACAGAATTGACTTAATGGTAAAGAGGCATAAAAAGTCATTGAAGGAAAGAACTTCTTAAAAAAAGAAAAATAGGTGAAATGAAAAAGGAGATCCAGAAATTCACTGAAGAAAATAACTCCTTAAAAATTAGAACTGTGCAAGTGGAAGCTAATGATTTCATGAGACACCAAGATATAATAAAACAAAGACAAAAAATGAAAAAAAGGAAGATAATGTAAAATATTTCATCAGAAAAAAATAACTGACCTAGAAAATAGATTGAGGAGAGAATTTAAGAATTTTTGGACTTCATGAAAACCATAATAAAAAAAGACCCTAGACATTGTCTTTAAAGAAATTATCAAGGAAAACTGCCTTGGTATTCTAGAACCAGAGGGTAAAATAGAAATTGAAAAAATTCACTGATTGCCTCCTGAAAGAGATCCCAAATTGAAAACTCCCAGGAATTTTATAACTAAATTCCAGAGCTCCCAGGTCAAGGACCATATATTGCAAGCAACCAGAAAGAAACAATTCAAATATCATCAAGCCACAGTCAGGAGCACAGGAGATTTAGCAGCTTCCACATTAACAGAGCAAAGGATTTGGGATATGATTTTCCAGAAGGCAGAGAAGCTGGGATTACAACCAAGAATAATCAACCTAGCAAAACTGAGTATAATTCAAGAGACAAAAATGGAAATTCAATGAAATAGAGGACTTTCAAACATTCCTGATGAGAAGACCAGAGCTGAATAGAAATTTTGACATTCAAACATAAACTCAGGAGAAACATAAGGAGGTAAACATGAGAGAGAAATCATAAAGGACTCAATAAATGTAAACTTTTACATTCCTATATGGGAAGATAATACATGTAACTCCTAAGACCTCATCCTTATTAGGACACTTAGGAGTCTACATAGAGGGCATGGGTGTAAGTTGATTATGTTAAAATTAACTCATAAAACAATGGATAGATGAGAGAGATGCGATGGGAGGAAGGAGATGGTAGAGTAGGAAAAAATTTCTCATATAAAAGAGGTATGCAAAGAAGAGCTTTTACATTGAAGGGGGAATTGGGAGGAGTAGAAGGCAATGTTTGAACCTCACTTTCACTGGTATTAGTTCAAAGATGGAAGAATATGTATACACACCCAATTGGGTAGAGAAATCTCTCTTGCCCAATATGGAAATGGGAGAGGAAGAAGAAAATAGAAGGTGGGGAAATTAGGGGGGGAGTGGCAATGATAAAAGGGATGGCAGATCAAAGTAAGCAGTGGTCATAAACAAAGCAGACTTTTGAGGAGATACAGGATAAGAAGAAAGAGAAAAGGATAAACAAATGAAAATAGGATGAAAGAAGATATACAATAATCATAATTATGAATGTGAATGGGATGTACTCACCCATAAAACAGAAGTGGATAGCAGAATGGATTAGGAATCAGAATCTAATATCAAAGTAATATCAAAAAAATTTTCAGCAAGTTTTTCAGATAAAGGCCTCATTTTTCAGATAATAGGGAACTTGGTCAAATTTATAAAAGTAAGAGCCATTCTCCAGTGGATAAACAATCAAAGAATATGTATAGGCAGTTTTCAGAAGAAGAAATCAAAGCCATCAATAGTTACATGAAAAAATTCTCTAAATTACTATTGATTACAGAAATTCAAATTAAAACTACTCTAAGATACCATCTCACACCTATCAGATTGGCTAACATCATAGATGGAAAATGACCAATGCTGGAGGGGGATGTGGAAAAATTGGGATGCCATGACACTGTTGGTGAAGTTGTGAAGTAGTCCAACCATTCTGAAGAACAATTTGGAACAATGGCAAAACTATAAAACTGTGCATATGCTTTGACTCAGAAATACCACTACTAGGTCTGTACCCCAAAGATACTCAAAGAAAAAGTAAAAGAGCCTTTATTTACAAAACTAAGTATAGCAGCTCTTTTGTGGAGGCTAAGAATTGGGGATTAAAGGGATGCTCTTCAATTGGAGAATGGCTGAGTGAGGCATAGCATATGATTGTGATGGAGTACTATTGTGCTATAGCTAATGCCTAGGGGAATGGTGTTAGAAAAACATGGGAAGACCTATATGATGCAAAGTGAAGTGAGCAGAACCAGATCATTGTACACAATAACAGCATTATTGTGATGATTAGCTGTAAAAGACTTAGCTACTCAATTTGATAGAATGATTCAAGACAATTCCAAAGAGCTCATGGTGAAAAAAATGATATCCACCTACAGAGAGAGAACTGATGAACTCTGAGTATAAATTGAAGTATAATTTTCTCACCCTATTTTTCTTGCCTTTTTGTAACATGATGAAGATGGAAATACGTTTCACATGATTTCATATGGATAAGTGATATCATATTACTTGCCTTTTCATTGGTTAGGGAAAGGGCAGGAAAGAAAGAGAATTTGAAACCAAAATTTTTTTTTAAATTATAATTTCACACACACACACACAATATTGTTGTTAAAGCAATAGGTCTTTTTGGAAGACCAGCAGCAGCAACTTGGGATCATTGAAAACATTATGCAATTTCCTAAATATAATTTAGCTTCATCTCCTCTTCCTTTTCTCCCCCGCTACTAAATTCTGAGCCCAGCTTGCTGTCTATCTTCAGGACTTGTCCAAGATAGACAAATTGTCATACTAATTCAATGGAAATCCATCTACCATATGCCATAGGTTGGAAAGATGTGTTTTTCATTCATTTTTTGTTTTGCACTCTAGATATTTAGAAAGATCTCTTTCCCATAATGTAGATTTCACTGAAGAAGATTTCTAGTATTCAGAGCTTCATTCAATTATTATCAGATTCTTCTGAAGAAGGATCATTTGGAGAGCCTTACCTTCCATAGGAAATTCTTTTTTTTTTTTAACTGTGCAAAACAATAAAAATCATCTCTAACACTTTAGAAGAGTTTGTATCCTTGGTTAGCTCCTCACCTGACATCAGAACTCAAAAAGAGTTATCATTATTCTCACTGCAACCCCAACTGCTGGTGAAATGTAGGGATCAGATATCCCTGCCAGAATCCCCTCACTTCTTCACTTAAATTTATACTTCATGAGCATCTTTTAGGAACCCAATCTGAGCAAGTGGCAAAGATGTGGTTTCTGCAGCGGTCCTCCTGCAGGTTGGTGCTAATGTCAGCAGAAGGAACCTTGATGGATTTTGGCTCAAAGGACTCACCCACCCCTGGAATTGGGAAAATTGCTTTAATGGAATGAGTCTTGCCAACTGCAAATTACAGTGTTTTTTAGATTTGCTTATTGAGCATTTCAAAGCCTCTTATAAACAAGAGATTAATTCTACATTCCATCTTAATACCATTTAAGTGCACCATGTGTGATATTGATGAGTTGCTAACCTTATTTTATGAAAATGAATCAAATAAATTGTGTTTAAAAATCTTAAGTGTTTCACAATTTGTAAATATTAAAGCTTATTTCAAATTTAGGACTGGTTTGTATATACCTAATTCCTTTTCTTCTCCTGAACACTGAGATCTTTTGACTCTCTTGAGACAATTCAATGTGTCCAGTGTCATGGGTGAACTAGAGTGAGTCAGGTGAGAGACTTACAATTAACAGTATCCAATGAAGGGTTTGTACCTTTAGAAGCCTGGGAAGAAGTGGGTAGGAAGCCCTTCTAGTATACCATTTAACAAAGTCTTTGAGGAAAAAAAGGCAAATGTGAGGTTTCAAATCCTGACTAGGTCAAAAGTTGACTGCATTCTATTTGCCCTTATTTTGTGAGAATTTTAATTTATCTCTTCTATCTGCTCCATGCTAGAATCTAATTTACATTCTGAATTCCTTTCCTTGGGTTCTGTCAGGAAGACAGCAGGTAAACAGAGTCCAGTGGTGACTTAGAACATCCTTAGAATAGTTCATAAGCTCTAAATATTGAAAGAAATCCAAAAGAACCAGGAAGATACTAACCAGAAGTCTGGGGTCAGCTAACTTCATTTACATCATCAAGTAGTGATTAAAGATATGTAAAAAGCAATGTCAGTGTCTCACTGACCATGACAGCAGAGGTAAAGTACTTTAGGTCCTCCTTGCAGTACATTTCAGAGATAAAAACAAAACAAAACTGAGACTAGATATAGGATCTAGAATCATTTCTTCATTCATGCCAGCAATGGGTTTTAGTTTCTTCCGTGCCTCCTTAGTGCATTGCTGTGGCCCTTTGTGGAATGCAAACACCTGATATCTCATTATTAGTATCTATTTGAGGAAGATGGCAGTCTCTGGAGATACTCCACCAGCCTTGCTTGTCTGCTGCTTATAGGGATTAGCTGAGAACATGACCTGGGTTGGTTAAAATCACTGCAGAAGTTGCCTGCAATGATAGAGAACAGTAATTTCCTATGATGGTATTTCAGCCCCAGGTTCTGCTAACTAGCATAGACCTGGGAGCACCATTTGAAGCATTTTCTTTTCCTACATCTCGATTATAGCAGCAGGAAGATGAAGTAGCAGCTCACAGATCTGACTCTTTTTTTTAAACAAATGCTTTATTAACTTCTGTTTTACATCATTCATTTCCGCCAGATTTTGAGTTACAATTATTCCCCCCCCCCGTTTTTCCCCTACCCACTCTCCCAGAATAGCAGTCCCACAAGATATCGCTTCCTCCAATCTGCTCTCTCCCATATCTTCTCCCATACCCCCTTCGACTTTTCCATTAGAGCAAGATGAATCTCTGTGTTCCAATGCCTGCACATCTTATCTCCCAATTACAAGCAAAAGAGTATTAATAATAGTATTTATATATATTTGAAACATGTAATTTTAAGAACTCGAATTTCAGATCTATTCCCTTCCTCCCTTGTCACCCATTCCCTCTGGGAAGATAAGTAATTCAGTATATGTTGTACATGTCTAGCTATGCAAAACATTACCATAGTAGATATATTGTACAAGGCTGCTTATAATTCCCTCCCACTCATCCCACCCCCTACCTGGTCCATTACCTACTTGATCCTGTCCCTCTTCTATAGTGGGTACTTCCAACCTCCCCTCCCCCCAAGGATGCCCTCCCATCCATCATCCCTCCTCTCATCCCCCTTCCCCCTATTCTGCTGCAGGTTGAGATATCCCATTTAGTATGTATGTCATTCTCTCCCTGAACCAAATTCAATGAGAATGTGGTTTTGCCTTTTTGCCTTCCTATTCTTCCCCTCCCTTGCAGCCTCTTCCCCTTGCTTCTTCCACATGAGATAGTTTACCCTACCCTGTCTCTCCCCATCTCCTCTTGCCACTTTCCTCTCTCACCTCATAATTTCATCCCTTGAGTATTCTCCCTTCCCAACAAATTCTACCTATGCCCTCTATCCATATATAACTGTAACCATATACACACACATTCACATATGTATTCATATGACCACACACCCTTCTTCCATTATTTTCATATTGAGAAAGATATCATCAGTCACAGTTATTGCTTTTCCATATAGGAATGTAAATAGTTCAACTTTGATAAGTTCCTTTTGATTTCTTTTCCCTGATTACCTTCTCAGGCATCTCTTGCTTCTTGTGTCTGGATGTCAAATTTTCTATTCAATTCTGGTTTTTTCCTCAAGAATGCTTGAAAGTCCTCTATTCCACTGAATGACCATATTTTCCCCTGAAACAAAATACTCAGTTTTGCTGGGTAGGTGACCCTTGGGTTCATTCCCAGCTCTTTTGCCCTCTGGAATATCATATTCCATGCCCTTCGATCCCTCAGTGTAGAAGCTGCCAGGTCCTGGGCTATTCTGATTGTGTTTCCACAATATTGAAATTGTTTCTTCCTGGCTGCTTGTAGTATTTTCTCCTTGATCTGGGGATTCTGGAATCTGGCTATAGTATTCCTGGGAGGTTAAGGCAAGAGCGATTACCCCCCCAAGACTGATCGCTGGATCTCCCTACAGTTCGCAGGCCAGGAGCTGGAGCTGCCTCTGAAAACTACAAAATGGTGTGTCTCCTCAGTGGCTTCTAGCCCCTAGGGGCGATCCCCAAATACTGGTCCCAAAGTTCATAGGGCACTAACCTCTCACTTTGTCCTAGGCATATCTGTGTTGATAATTCTGGAATCCCCACAGCTGCTAGTGTTCTGGGGTCCCTCCTGCCGGCTGCTGGCCTGGCCACCCTGGGGCTAAAACCTCGGCTCACGTGGACCTGGGCTCGGCTCTCCAGTGCTAGGCTATAGGCTCCCAGAGCCCTGCACTGGCCCTTCCTGCAGGGCTGCTGGGCTGTCCTCAGCAGGAGGTTAGCTTGTCTGTGTCATTCTGTGGGTGCTGGGGCTCCAGAAGTTGTTCAAAGTCCCCTTTTACATATTTTGGAGGTGATCTGGGGGGAGAGTAGCTTGGACACGCTGTTTCTACTCCGCCATCTTGGCTCCGCCCCCCCAGATCTGACTATTTACCTTTGACAACTGAGAATCCTCCTCACTTCTCTCAATGGTTCTTCTGATGCTCAGCATGTATACTAGATACTCATATAGCTACTGCTGTGTGTTTGCTGGCATATTTTGGGAAGAGCAAAACGTTTTGAATAGCAGAAATTTATTATAACAGTTCATAACAACTAAAATAAAACTGGAAGATGATGTTCATTGGAATGAGTTCAGGAAACACCTATTCAGTGCCATTAGAACCACTTGGAATAAGGGTAGGAGAGAAATTAAGCAAGGCTAAACCAGCCTGTACTTAAAGTACACTTCTTCTGAAAACCACTGTAGTACTATAGACCACAGTAGAAATTCATAATCTTCTATTCCATGTAGAATATATCTCCTCTATCTAAAATCAAAATAATAGAGATTTTTTTTAGATATTATAATCCAGCAGCCAATTAATGGACCAATCATTTATTATCAGGAATCAGAGGCAACAGGGGGTGGCTAGGTGGCACAGTGAGTAGAGCGCCAGCCCTGGAGTCAGAAGGACATGAGTTCGGATCTGGCCTCCGACACTTAACACACATAAACAAACAAAAAACAAACCTAGTCGTGTGACCTTGGGCAAGTTACTTAACCCCAATTGCCCTCCAAAAAGCAAAAAAAAAAAAAAAAAAGAATCAGAGGCAATAAATGGACAGCCTGGCTGATACTCTGGTGGCCTTTCCAGTAGAGGCTGAATGATTTCTTGTCAGGGTTGCTGAAGAAGATTCTCATTCAGGTAGAATTGAAGTAGATGATTCTGAGTTCCCTTTCAATGTTGAATTTTTGATGATTCTGTGGCTTCTCTTCTACTCTTGAGATGTGAAAAGAGCCAGAGAAAGATTTCATACGCAGACATGGATCTTCTACAAAATATTTAAGGACAGACACCTAGGATTCAGAAGGTAGAGATGGGCTGCAGTCTGCACCTGTAGAAGGAACATCCACAATGATGACACCATATCCATCCAAGTATGAATTCTGTAGCCAAATCTCTTCTCTGGGATCTCTTAGATCCTTTCTTCCTTCTCTGGTTATCGCTGAGAAGGAAGTTAAATGACTTGACTAAAGTCATACAGACAGTATATTCTTGGGCTAGAATTTGAACTTAGATCCCATGACTCCAGTTCTAGCCCTCTTGACAATGTGCCATGCTGTCTTCTCTTAGGTTTATTTTAGACATGTTCTTGTTCAGGTGCAGATTGAACTAGATTTCTTATCTCAGTCTCTTCTATCTGTGCAAAGCTCTGATTTTGGGGAAGCCCTGTTTGGATTTTTGCTAGGTATATTATTACCTATGACTTTAGATGGATCATTCCCTCTTCTATACCTGAACTTCCTCACTTACAAAATGAAGGAGTTTAGAGGTGGCTAGGTGGAGCAGTGAATAGAGCACTGGCCCTTGAGTCAGGAGGACCTGAGTTCAAATTCGGTCTTAGACACTTACTAGCCATGTGACCTTGCACAAGTTACTTAACCCCTATTGCCTGGCCTTCTACCCTCAAAAAAAAAAAAAAAAGCAAAAAAAAAGAAAGAGATATATAATATGAAGGAGTTTGACTCAGTGATGTCAGAGGTCTTTTTCAGCTTTAGATCTTGTGACCTTTGACATTTAGATAAGTATAATACTGAATGATACATGATAATCGTATGAAAGTCTGATTGTGAGATAGCACTCTAGAGGGCTGAAATGTCAAAGTCCTTAAAAAGGGACTAAATTCTTGAAATATCTTTCAACACCAACAAATCTAGAATTCTGTAAATTTATGGGTAACCCAGAATTCTGCCAACCTTTCCCCCAATTATCCTGATTTACACATAGCACAGTATAGTGGCAAAAGATCTGGATTCAGTAATTGCTCCAACACTCCATTCACTGAACTGAGACTTAGGTTTGATTATGCAAGGTCAAGAGTATGCTGGGGATTCTCCAGAGGAAGCATGGTGGCTGACCACTGACTAGGCTAGATGTAAAGGCTCATGAAATGGGAAGAGTGTTTGTTAGCCCAGGAAACTACTCTCTAGGTCACATTAAGAGGACCTTAGAATCTATGGTTGACACATTTGGTTCTTTTTTTCATTTTGTTTGTTTTTTTCCCCAGTAAAAATGCAAGTACTTTTAGGGTAGAGACTGTTGTTTTTTTGTGTCTTCGTAGCTATCTTGTCTAACATAGTGTCTTACACATGGTAGAAAATTAATAAATTGTTGAATTTAATTGATTGAAATTTTTCCCTTAGTCACTAAGCAACCTCCTGTTTCAGGTACACTGAGGGGAAAGAATAGATCTACACTAAACTACTCATGGCTGGGGCAGCATTAGTGTGGTGTAATAGAAAGAACTTCTGGATCTGAAGTCAGTACTGTGTTCAAATACCACTTCTGCCACTCATACTTAATAGTGATATAACTTCTATCAAATCACTTAAATGTTTTCTATCTCAGTTTACTCATCCTTAAAATAATGGAAGTTAGAATGAATGTATGTTTGACAAAATCCCTTCCATTTATCAGAGAGAGGGGGAGGGAGGGGGGAGAGAGAGAGAGAGAGAGAGAGAGAGAGAGAGAGAGAAAGAAGAAGATGAAGAAGAAGATGAAGAAGAAGAAGAAGACTAGTCTTTACAATGATTTATTCTACTCTTACAGATGTGTGCTTAAGTGTTACTCCAATACCATTTTCGATGAAGGGAGAAGATTAAAATGGAGAAGGTACTGCTTCGGAGATGGCATTACAAAGACATAAGTTTGAAATGAAATAAATGCTATTATTGTTGGGGCTGGGGTCATGATGGTGAGGTAGATGGTGGTGAGTAATGCAGAGGAAAGAGGAATAAATTTATTCCAGAAGCAAACATCATATATCTGCCATACAGCGTTTAGAAACAAACCTTCACTGTTTTCCTTGAAATTGGGATCCTATGTGGATCCATTCCTCAGTTGCTTTTTGGAACATTTTGGAAAATACTGGAAGCAGATCAATCAGTCTGGTAAATGACATGTCTCCATGACCATGTTTGCTGAATGACCACATCTTCTTCCTCACTGGTAAACTAGAGCCTCAAATTATAAGGTCAAAATCCTCTTCCCTACTGTTTAATGCTTCAATTCCCTGGAAGTTTCACAGCTGAAAATGAGAGGGCTAATTTGATTCTTCCATGGTATTTGTAAATCATGAAGGTCTATTGGTTCAGGTTTCAGCTCCTTGGAAGACGTGTGTTCAGACCTCTATCCATGGGCATAGCTGAAACAAACAAAAGAAAGTTCTGTTTTAAAAATGTGTGCTTATATTTCACTGCAGTCAGTAAGCATTTATCCATAGCACTGGACTAGCTATTGTGGGGAAGCTCAGAAAGCTTTACAGTGATACTCCACAAAAAAACTAGCATATTTTGAGAATAAAAAACCAAACACACTTGAAATAATTAGAAAGCAGTAAGATATAACAATGTGCACTATAAAGTGTGCACTCAGTATAACCCACCTCTAAAAGGTATAAATTCCTGAATTTTGGATCTGAAAGGGGCTTGGCTACCTGGGACTCACATTTCTACAGTGCTTTCCTCAACCAACCCTGTGAAATTGGTAACTTCATTATTTTGGTATGCTCAGTACCTAGAACAATGCCTTACACATAGTAGGCACTTAATAAATGCTTATTGAATTGAAATATTATAAGCATTGTCATATCCATTTTCCCAGTAAGGAAGCCTAGGCTCAAAGAGCTAAGTATGATAGTCACACAGCTTATAAGTGTCAGAGTTTGGACTCAGACCCAGACCTTCTATTCCCTGATCAGCCCATCCTTTCCATGATTCTTGGCTGCCTCTCCATCCTAACATAGAATGTCAGAGCTTGAAGAAACCTCAGAATATGAAAGAGAACATTAGGGCTGGAAGGGACTTAAGGATTGAGAATGATAAATCATAAAATGTCATAGCTGGAAGAGGCTTTTGAAATAACATAATCCAACCCCCTCATTTTACAGGGAAGAAATTGTCCCAGAGAATAGATTCAATTTGTCTAAAGAGAGATAAGATAATATGAAGGCACTGGGTGCCTGGAAAAAAACTTAAGAAAAGTACTGAAAGGCAGGAAAGGTTTGTAGAGAGGTGTATGGAACAACACTGAACCCCAATATTGCCCATTTCTCCTAGAACCCATCCTGACCTAGAACCCAAGTGCTATAGAAGCACTGCCCTCACACATCATGGGAATTACTTAGTATTTATAGCACACTTTCTCCCTATACTCTTGTAACAGGAGTGTCTGTAATCTTCCTTGCCAAAAATTTTTATCCAAAGGCAAATGTTTGATTCCTAAGCCATCTAAAAATAAGATACTGATCCTATAAAGCATGGCCCAGCAAAGCCAAGGTTTTACATGAATACAATCAATGCTATATTAATGGATTGATTTGGAAGTATCTAGACACAATGATAGATGTTAGCCACATTGCTGCTCATTAATTAGATTTCTAGAGCACTTTTCCCTAGGGCTCAAAGCAGTATTCTCTCTGTTGTATTATTGGCTAGAGTATTCAATTTAAATCAACAAACACTTAGGAACTATTGCCTGTGTTACAGGACTCTATACTGGTCCCGAGGAAGATAGCCATAATAATGACAGATCACATTTCTAGAGTCTTTTAATGTTTTCAAAGCACCTTCTACACTGCCACCAAGCAAGGTGGGTAGTATAAATATTGTCTCTGTTTTATAGATGATATGCCTGAGTCCCAGAGAGGTTAAGCAATTTGCCTGTCATCACACAGCTAGTAAGGGCAAGCTATAAGGATTCCCTGATATGAGGAAGGCAAGCATGAATAAGACATTTGCTGCCCAGAAGAACTTTATAGTCTAGAAATCTGCTTGAGCTCTAACATGATTTGGGGGTTTAATTCAGCATTCTCCATGGTTTCAAACAAGTCACTAATACACAAATTCATGGAATATGAGAGTTTGAAAGGCATCTCCACAATCACAGACAGACAGATCACCTAGTCTAATGCATAAATAAAGAATCCCCTCTTTGGCATCCCAGCAAGTGATTATGCAGGCTTTGCTTGAAGGCCACCTGTGAGGGAGGATGGATGAGAAAGACACTGGGAAATAGTACAAATAGCAGTGGCCTCAGATTCAGAGGAATTGGGTTTTTATCCCAGTTCTGCTTGTTGCTGCCCATGTGACCTTGAGCAAATTTCTTGTCTCCTCATCTACATTTCAATTAATTTATTTTATTTTTAAGAATGTCATCTTTTATTTTTACATCATAGCCAGTTCCCCTTAACCACTCACCATCAGTACTATTGAACCATTCCTTTTACAAAGAAAAACACTTAAGTCAACCTCAGCATCTCCTCTAACAATATTTACTACATTCACCATCTGTATTCTCCACCTTTCTATGCAGAGGAGCAAGATATGTCTCATTAACATTTTCCCAGGACCAGTATTACTCATGACAGTTTGATTGCTTGTTAGTATTATTGTGATTCACATTACCATAATCATCATATCAGTTATCCTTTTTGGGCTCTATTTTCTTCATACTGAATCCCTTATCAAAAGTCTTCCCACATTTCTCTGATTTCTGTACCATTCATTATTTATTTAGTTGTAACTATTTCTCATATGATCATAAAATGTAATAGTATAAATATAATAATATTCATATGCCACACTTTTTTCAGCTATTTCCCAATTGATAGATACTTAGCTATCCAGTTCCCAGGGAAGATCAAAGAAGGCTTGGGTTTTGAAGGAAGGTAGGAGCAGTAGCAACATACATCTATAGATGCCCTTTTTGTCTCTTTTGAGCCTCAGAACACCCCTGAGGTCATATCCACAAGTATACTGGTTATAAGGCACTTTGTAAGCCTTAAAACACTTTAGAACTGTGAGTTGTTAACTATTTCCATTTTATAGATGAGGAAGCTGGTGTTTTGAGAAATGAAGTGATTTGTGAAAGGTTAAGGGGTAAATGGAGATAATCAGACTATGCTATCTGACAGGGCCATGATGGAAAAAGAATTTGGTAAAATTCAAAGGACTTTAGAAAAATTAATTGTAATTGTTCACATGAAATCATTGGACCATGTACACTGTCTGTTTAAGCAACCTTGTGAGGAAAGTGTCCTATGAACTAGAAAATGCCATGGAAATGCAGCGATTACAGCTATTAATATTATATTTCTTGCTGTTGCAGCCATGCACCAATCAGAAAACAGTGGCACAGAGACTATGTGATGCAAGTTCTCTAGAAATTTCCTCTTCACAGCTGCCCTTGTCAGTTTCTCCACACTGAGATTTCTCTTATTTATTTTTTCTCATCCCTCTTACATTTGTACAAAAGCATCTTCCCTTTTCATCTTTGCTCAGGGAACCTATTCATCTTGAGCTTACCTGAAGAAAATTTATAAATCAGGCTTCTCAAGTTTGTTGGTGGTAGTATTTCCTCTAAACTTCCTTGAATTTATCTGTGTGTTTCTGCTAAAGCAGCACTTCCTCCTGAATAATAAGCTCTCAACAAATTTTCATCAGATCTCTTAGAAGTAGGGTAGCCCCATCTGGCCCTAGGATAATGTCATCTCCAAGCAAGTGCTGCTGATAACACCAACATTTATCCTCTGCTGCAGAAAAAAAAAATCTAAATCCTTTCACCTTTCTGTGATACAATGGAATAAGCTTTAACTTTGGAGTCAGAGGACCTGGGTTCAAACTCTGCCTCTAATCCTTATTGCCCATATGGCCTTGGGCAAGACACCGTTCCCCCCCCCAGACTTCCTTTCCTCATATGTAATCTGAGATCAGACCAAAACCACAACCACAGGCACCTGCAACATCCCTGAACCAAATGCAAATGTAATTGGGAAGCATTTAACAAAAATAAAAACATAATAAAACAGAGATAATGTCAACATGGTTTTGCCCATTGATATGTATTCACTAGGTCCCCTATGTATGATTCAGTGGTCTGTTTCTATCTGAATATGAATCTTATCTCTTGTTCATTTGTTTCTGTCATGTTTGCCTCTTTGTGACCTCATCTGGGGTTTTCTTGGCACACATATTGGAGTGACTTGCCATTTCCTTCTCCAGTTCATTTTTCAGATGAGGAAACTGAGGCAAACAGGCTTAAGTGATTTGTCCAGTGTCAGAGGCTAAATTTGAACTTGGGGAGATTAGTCTTCCTGACTTTAGGCCCAACACTTTATCCATTGCACCACCAAGCTACCTGAACCTCTGCTAGATAACCTCTGATGTGCCTATTAACTCTAAAGTTATGAATCTAGTTGGGTTTTTTCCTTTGTTTTTGGCACACACATTTATTTCCTGTCCTCCACCCTAGCTCTGAGAAACTAGAGTATGCAGCATAATTCCTCATTGCAGACCACCCTGTATAAGGATTTCTCTCAATGTCTTCATTTCCAGATAAGCATCCATTTCCCATGCCCTGCTTCCCTGGGAGCCAGGGGCAACTTGAACACTGGACTCAAAGACATAAGACATAGGTTTGAATCTCAACTTTAACAATTACTAGCTATGTGATAGTGGACCTTAGTTTACTTCTTTTAAAAGAGTACAAATCATACTTGGACTACCTATATCACAGAAATTTTTTAAGTGCTTTGGATAGATATTATTTCCTTTAGCTACATTAGTCTTCTCCTTTACCAGACCAACCACCAGCTTGGCTTCTAAAGGGAAAATATGGGTAAAGGACCCAAACTTATCAGAAATTGACAGAGAACATTCTCTCTCTCTCTCTCTCTCTCTCTCTCTCTCTCTCTCTCTCTCTCTCTCTCTCTCATGTTTCTACAGTGCATTAAGGTTTACAAAATGCTTTTCTTGCTAGTACTCTGCAGGGTTAATAGTAACTATTGGTATTATCCTGATTTTATAGATGAAGAAATTGGGGCATAGGGCAGTTATAAGACTTGGCCAGGGTCACTCAGCTAATAAATGGCATTGCTGGGTTGGAACTCAGGTTTGCTGGCTAAAGCCCAGTGTTCTTTCAGATATACTACACACACAAAATTGGCTTTTTGTTAAACAGCAGCTTTTTTAAAGTGGAATTGTTATTCTTACTTCCTTTTAAGTTCCCTAGGAATGGGGGAGGGGAGCCTTTCTGGTTAATGAGAGCTTTAACTTGTACCCTAGTCAGGTGGTATGCTGTATGCTTGGTTAGAGAAAGGGAGGGAAGACCATACCTGCTTCCCTGCCCAGTCCCAGATTTCCTGGAGAAAGGGAGTCACCTTTAATTGGTTCAACTTTGCATTTCAATTGGGATCTAATTATAGAAGCTGATAAAAATCACCCAGGCATTTTCCCCTGAGGTCAGATATGACATTGAGATTTGCTGTTTGAGAACCCGAGGGGCTTTCTGCCAAGTTGTATGGAAGCAATGTGGTGAATGGTATCACAGAATTACAGAATTCTGAGGGACAGAGAGTTATATTTGATTTCAAGTTCCAGTCCCAACACTTACTGGCCACTGGAGCTTGAACAAGTCAGGTGAGCCTTCTGATCTTCACTTTCCTCATCTGTAAAGTAATCTGTGTGGACTAAATGAATTCTAAACTTGTTTTCAGCTCTGACTTGAATCTCCATCATTCTAATGGGGTGCTTCCTGTTGTTAGGTATTATTTTATACCTGGGGCTATACTTAGGTGGAAGGGTCCTGGAGGCCAATGCTGTCCCCATGCCCACACCATCCTACCATACAGCTCTGGCTGTGGCTACCTAGATGGCCTTCATTGTAGTGGCATTGGAATCTTATTTTTGAAAGTGTGTGTGTACTGTAATGGCACAAACTTTGTACTGGGAGTCAGTAGACTTGCTTGTAGTCCTGACTCTGCCACTAATTTTGTGTGTTATCTTGGATGAATGCCTTTCCCTCTCTGGGCTTTATTTTCTTCATCTGTTAAATGAAAGAAATCAATTGGATCTCAGAGGTCTCTTCTAGTGCTGATATCCTATATTTTAAAATTCTGTGTTCTAAGGTTGCTTATAAGTTGCTCCGGCGTTCACACTATTCACTCAGTCAACAAACATTGAGTGCTTACTATGTTCCAGGCACCATGCTAAGTAGTGAAAATGCAAAGAAAGCCCCCCCCACCCCAAAAATGGTTCCTGCCCATAAGGAGTCAACATCCTATTAAGAGGGATGTTAAGATCCTATTAAGAGAGTTTTGTTGTTGTTGTTTTTTTGCAAATAACTATGGATGTGTGTCTACATGTGCATATGTATATATAGACATACACACATATAACAGATGTTTTATATATACATACATGCTTATGCATTAGAGATGTCTACGTGCATATATGTATTATATGTGTTATATATATATATAATATATACACAATCTAAATGGAAAGTAATCTTAGGAGGAAGACACTGGAGTGGGGATAGGGTACTTACTGAGAACTGACTGGGAAAGGTTTCCTGCAGAGGATGATATTTGAACTCAGTTTTGAAGGAAGTTTGGGAAGCCAAGAGGTAGAGATGAGGAGAGAGAGCATTCCAGGCACTAGAACAGGCAGCCATTAATGTTTGGAGTCAAGAAACGGAATATCCTTTGTGAGGAACAGCAAGTAGACCAAGGTAGCTAGAAAAGGAGTGGATGGAGGGGAGTTTACTATAAGATTAGAAAGGTAAGAAGGTGTTGGATTGTGAAGGGTGGGAGGCAGCAGGGTATAGTGTAAAAAAAGGTTTACAAAGCACTTTCCTATTATTCCCTCCCACCCCCACCCCCCCAAAAAAGATGGTCTATGGATTATTATTTTGGGGTTACTAGATTCTAAGGTTAAAGAGGTCAGGGACCAAGTCTTATCTTTGTAGTCATGAGAGACATGGGAGGCAGGCACAGGATTGCCAGCATGGCATGCCCACATCAGAGGAGACACTGTGCTCTATGAGTAAAGCCTTATTGTAGTAGCTCAGAAGAAAGTTGAGATGTGCAAAAATTAAAGCCGTCTCCGCTGCAAGTGTTGGTGTATTTGTGCTCTGTGGTAGAGCCTTCTGAACTCATATCAGTCTGATCATCCATACTTTACCTTAACATACTTTACCTTGCCCCCAATATAGTGATGTCATTTTGGTTCTCTTCAAGAACAAAGGACAACAACCAGAACCAGTCTCAACTCTGCCAGTCTATGTTGTCGCTGTCTCTAAACTTTATGGACTTAGAGTTACCTACCACACTCTGAGGTTAAGTGACTTGTCCAGTCACATAGCCAGTATATATCATAGGCAGGCTCTGAGGCCAGCTTTCTCTCTACTCTGCCACCAGTGTCTCTCATTTTTTCTTAGAGTGGATGCTTAATTCAGCTTTATTGAATGAATCTTTTTGAAGTCTGAGGACTTCAGCGAGAGAGAGAGAATGGGCAACCTGTTGAGCATCCTCACCTCTGCCAGGCATTGGCTCTGGAAAAAAGGCTAAAGCATAGGAAGGTCCCCCTAAGAAGGGACAGAATCTCTCTGTCCCAGGCAAAGTTGGGGGAGAGGACCTTGTTTTCATAAAGAGACATTATTGTGATATGACAGCTGCTAGGGTCCAGGTTTCCAGCCCCTGGATTTCACCTTCTTAAAAGAGATACTGCTCTGGAGACACTAAGTCACTTTTGTGTCCCCAGCTTTCTTGGTGTCCCTTATTTGTGAAGAGCCACAGGCTATGACAGAAGTTTATAAATAGATCAGAGTTCTGCTCAAATGTCACCCTCCTGCAGACAGCCTTTCCTGATTCTCCAAACAAAACTACCTTGTACATATTTTGTACATACTCATATCAGTTCTTGTTGTCTCTTCCATTAAAATGTAAGCTCCCTGAGGACAGCACTATGCCTAGCCCATAAGTGGCACTTAATAAACACTTATGGATGGATTGATTCAGTTCTTATCATTGACACAACAACAACAGTTCCATTTCTGTAACATTGTACACCTTATGATTTTCCTGGCAATACCCCACAAAGAAGGCAGGACAGAGATTATTATCTCCGTTTTATAGCTGAGGAAACTAAGGCACAGGAGAAGCTGACCTAATCACTGGCGAAGATGGAACCTAGGTCTCGGTTTCCTGCCACACATTTCAACATAATTTCTACCACATCATGCTGTTTCCTTTCATATCCTTCCTCTCCTACCTGTTCCCTGGTACATAGAGGTTTCTGTTCTCTTCAACAACTCTGCACTCTTTGAACTACAATTGATTTTAGGGAAAATTAACTAGAACTTGTACTTCTGTCATCAAATATTAACTAAAATGACCTTTTTTGGGTCATCTGTTATTATCTACGAGTAGCCTAGAAGATGAATGGGGCTATGCCCCATTCAATCCTCATAAGGTATTTACTTATGGTATCTACTTAAGGACTTATATTGGCTGTAAACTTTAGGGCACTTTGTCTTCAATTTTTTTTAAGCCTCCCTTTCTACAAAGTCATCTTGCATTGGCATTTCAGCAAAGCTGACTGCTGTCAAAGAGACTAGATTAAAACAAAGAAAGGAGCAATATTGGCTTATGAGCTATAGGTCCAGTTCAGCAGAAACCAAAAGGCTGACTTATGGATTTCTCTGGTTAGACTAGCAGCTCTCAGATGTCCTCCTAACTGCTTTATTCTCCCTGACTTTTGGAAAACCTAGTTCAGCACTTCCTCAGAGCTTGGAATATTTACTATTTTAAGGTGCCCTATAAGCTCTAATATGGTTCCATGATTGAATTTTATAAACATTTATTGAGCATATTCTATTTGTTTAGGCTTTTGCTCAAAGCATTTTCTCTGTCTGCCATGCCTGGAATGCTCTCCCTCCTCCACTCCAACTGCTGAACTTCCTGGCTTCCTTTAAATCTCACCTAAAATCCTGCCTTCTATGGGAAGCCTTCTCTAACACCTCTTAATTCCAGGACTCTGCCTCTCAATTATTTCCCATTTATCCTGTATACAGCTTGCTTTGTATATGTTTGTTTGCATGTTGTCTCATTAAACTAAATTCCTTGAGGCCTCTTTTTGCATATCTAGCATTTAGCATAGTACCTGGCACATAGGAAGTGCCTAACTGTTATTTGTCCTTCATTTTTGAAAAGTATCAGTGACATCACAGGAAGATGTCTTGACTTGCTTGTGAAGTGGATTTAAGTGTGGCAGAGTTGCACAAATTTTACTCTTCAACTTTACTCTTTCCTCCTGAATTATGGAAGTTCAGTGGCTAGACAAAAGTCAGGAAAACTGGTAATGACCCAGAATACAGTGGATAACGTTGGTGTCTTTGATGCCTGACCATGCTCTAAGTGCCCCACAATACCCACTTCAGTCACCTTCATGGCCTTTGAGACAAATTGTTCTCATCTACCTATTCCATCTGGAAAAGTCTCCAGTTTGGGGTAGACATCCCCCCCAACTCACCAACAGACTTTGAGGTCCATTGGCTACCCTCAGCCTGGTTTATAGCCTATCCCCCAAGATAGTTTACTAGAGTATGGCCACTCTTCGTGCTACAGCTTCTTGGAGTCACAGGTGAGAGTTGGGTTAAGGTGGACACAAAAGGTGGATGAACAACCCTGAAAAGGGCTCTTGCAAGCCCTCACACCAGAGGTGCTAGTCCTCATTGAACACCCTGTACATCCCCGATGCTTAATCAATGTTAATTGAATTGAATAGTAAGATGAGTATAAAACTGTATTCTTGTTCCCAATAAGCCTAATATATAGACAAGACATTAATGTGTGGTATAGTTAGATACCTGTTTGGCAGACTTTCATGGTCCTTCCTCTATAGTTATTCCCCTATACCCAATATCCTCTCCCCACTCTAATCTGTCACTGAAAATCAGCACTCTCCTTCAAGAACCTATTCAAATACTCCCTCCTCCAGGAGACTTTCCTCTATTCCTTTCATGTGGATTTTAACTTTTCTTCTTAGAACTTTGAATAATAATTTTTGGTTCTCATGTTTTGATAAAGCTACGCATTTTATTTTTCCTTGTATTTATTGTATAGTTATTATGTAACGCTATATTTTTATATAGATGCCTACTTTGCTTATTGTAAACTTATGGAGGCAGAGACTGGTTTATTTATTTGTGTGAGAGCATAATATGATAGAGTTTAGAGTCCAACAAGCCAAGTTTGAATCCTGGATCTGCTATGAACTACCTACAAGGCTTTGGACAGATTGCTTAGTCTCTGATCCTTATTTTCCTCATCAGGAAAAACAAGGAAATTGGACTAGCACATGTCTAAAATAATTTCCAATTCTAAAATCCTGTGATCCAGCTCTTCCCAGTAACTAGTGCAGCAGGAATTGCTAGAAGAGGTCAGAAAAAGATATGAACATGGGCTGGTGCAGATAGGAAGGGCTCCTTGAAGAAGTAGCATTTGGGTTGGGGCTTGCAGGAATAGTAGGATTTTGCACTGGGAGAAAGGGATTCCAGAATTGGGAATGAGCATGGGAAAGAAACAATTAAAACCTAGTCTGTAAATACTGATGTTGAGCAAGAATTAGTACTTTGTTTTTGTTTTAGGAAAACAAAAGTCAAAAACAAGACAAACATATTTTTAAAAACTCACTTGGGCATGTGTCTTTTCCTTGAACTCCACTCTAATGGTCACCATGTGGTGAATGACTCAGGGGCTTGATGAAGCATTCCAGATATTAATCTGCTTCCTGTCTTCATAGCCTCTTGGAGGCTCTTCCATGAACAATTCTTTTTTCTGGGGGGGGAGGGTTGGCAGGGTATGGAGTGACCAGGGTTTTTTTGAGGCCTCCTGACCCCAAGCACTTGTAGTGTTCTCCCTACTGTACCAGACTGCCTCTGAACATCTGTCTGCTTGTTGCTTCACCTTTGCTTCATACCCCTTGCAATGGCACACAGCAGCCTTTGGAGAAGAAATGAAGAGGCAGAAAATATTGTAGTGATGGCATCAGGATCTGAATCCAGATTTTCTGATTTTCTGAATGTAATGGAAATTTTACTGACCTTAAAGCCAGAAAACCCATGTTTAAATACTGGTTCTAACACTAACATTGTAGCTAAGAGCAAGTCAGTCTGTCTCTTAAAGCCTCAGTTTCTTATTCTGCAGAATGGGTGTTGCACTTCTGTATTATTTATCATGTAGTTAAGTTTTGAGCAAAACTCTAGGTGAACTTTGAAACACTATAAAAATATGAGCTGCTATTATTATTTCTGCCACACCACACTGGCTCTACACAGCTATGGCCTGAAGTGACCTGATTGAAGTGGCCTTGGCCTTTTCCTCATTTGGCTGTCTCCAGAAGGCTGTCCAGCAGAATCAGACAGGGGTATAATTGGATAACAGATGACAGACTTCATTTCTTTTCCTTTTCAATATTTGGCAAGAGTTTTTATTCCCTTCTTGTTGTAGGACTATAAATCAGATAAGCCAACAACTACTGAAGAGCCTTTGGAATTTGCATTTTTAAGGTATGCTTTCCTCCCCAGAGGATGCATCATCATTCATTCAATAATAGAAGCCCTACATCCTGAATGAGGGAAGTGTCGGTTTTAAATCTGCTCTCCCCTCATCACACTCCAACTAAATAGTAAGTTCCACTCTGGTTATCAATTTTAAGAAGGACATGATATGCTAAAACATATCTATGGTAGGACAGTCAGGAGAATGAGAAGACTGGAGGCTGTGCCATACGAGGATCAGTTAAAAGAACTAAGAATATTTAGTGAGAAGAGATAGAAGATATATATCAGGGTTGTAAGATCTTCATAACTATAATATGGAAGTGGAATTCGGTGGAATTAGACCTATTCTGTTTATCCTGAGAGGATGGAATTAGGAACAACAGGGAAAAATTACAAAGGTGGATATTTAGGTTTGATGAAAGGGAAAGCTTCCTAAAAGATCTGTGCTAGTGTAGTATGGACTGCCCCATGGGAGCTACTTTCATTGTAGGTCTTCTAATGGACAGTGGATCAATGGGAAGTTATAAAAAAATGCATACAACAATTGATATCATATTGTTTGCCTTCTCAGTGGATAGGGGAGGGGCAGGAGAGAGGGAGAGAATTTGGAACCCCAAATTTTTTAAAATGAATGTTACATTTTTTAAATGTTATGAAAAAAGTACATACAAGTTGGATTTCTAGAAGGTCTCTGATTTCCCTCCAACTCTGAGATTCTGTCATTCAACAATTCTCTGGCTTATCTCCAATTAAAGGCTTCTTGGGTGATATTTTTAATTGTAGAATATAAAGGATTATGGACAGCTACTAAAGACTGCCACTTAAGAATAGTTTGTAGATGTATGCTTAAGGCTAATTATCTTTGCTTATTTCAGTACCCCAGGGGTCCACAGTTGTACACATATGGATAATCCTGGAAAATAGAATGTTAGATTTTTAAGTGGAAGCAACCTCAGTGAAGTCATTGAGTCCTGGGAAGGTAACATGTTTGAAGTCATGCACATAAGTGTTAAATGTCTGAGGAGGGATTTGAGCCCAAGTCATCTGATTCCAGGGCCAGTGACCCTTTTCACTCATTCACCTATTTATTTATTTATTTTGCCAAAACCATAACTGACCCTCTAATCTTCCTATCCATATTGGGAGCTACCATGATATAGTGGTTAGAGTGACTAGATTTGGATTTAAGAAGTCCTAAGCTCGAGGCAGAGCCAAGATGGCGGAGTAGAAACAGCTTGTCCAAGCCTCTCTGCCCCCAGATTCTCCACAAACTATGTAAAAAAGGACTCTGAAAAACTTCTGGAGCCCCAGCACCCACAGAACGACACAGAGAAGCTAACCTCCCGCTGAGGACAGCCCAGCACCCTGCAGGAAGGACCAGCGCAGTGGTCTGGGAGCCGGCAGCGCGCAGAGCGCAGGAGCCGAGCCGAGCCCAGGTCCACGTGAGCCGAGGTTTTAGCCCCAGGGCGGCAGGGCCAGCAGCCGGCTGGAGGAACCCCAGAACACCAGGAACTGTGGAGACGCCAGAATTATCAACATAGACTTGCCTAGGACAAAGTAAGAGGTTAGTGTCCTATGGACTTTGGGACCTGTATTTGGGGAATGCGTCAGCTCCCTCCCCTGGGGGCTAGAAGCCGCTGAGGAGACACGCCATTTTGTAGTTTTCAGAGGCATTTCCGGCTCCCAGCCTACAAATCGTGGGGAGATCCAGCGATCAGTCTTGGGGGGTAATCGCTCTTGCTTTAACCTCCCTGGATCTGGATTGTGATCTAGGGTGGAAGTTGTGGGTGGGTTTACAGCTTGCCAGAAACGGAAGTTGCCCCCCACACGTTTGGGACGAAAATTCCTCTATCTGGCCTTAAAGCCATAGTGTGGCAACAAGCCCAAAAGTCAAGCAATTAAGTGGCAACATGCCAAGGCAAAGGAAACAGAAAAATGCAACCCTAGACTCCTATTTTGGGGGCATAGAGCGGGAAAAGGACTGTGAGGTCAGAAGTCCTGCTCCAAAAGCCCCAGGGGAAAACATGAGTGGGTTGCAGGCCATAGAGGACCTTAAGAAGGACTTTAAAAATCAAATAAGAGAAGTGGAGGAAAAATTAGAAAGAGAAATGAGAAGGATGCAGGAAAAGTATGAAATGAGGGTCAACAGCCTGACTGAGGAAAACAACACCTTAAAAAATAGACTAACTCAAATGGCAAAGGAGGCCCAAAAGGGCAATGAGGAGAAGAATGCCTTAAAAAGTCGAATTTGCCAGATGGAAAAAGAATCTCAAAAGTTCACTGAGGAGATTCATTCCTTCAGAGTTAGACTGGAGCAAATGGAAGCTAATGACTTTATGAGAAATCAAGATGCTGTTAAGCAGATCCAAACAAATGAAAGATTAGAAGGCAATGTGAAATATCTCATGGGAAAAACCACTGACCTGGAAAATAGATCCAGGAGAGACAATTTAAAAATTATTGGACTACCTGAAAGCCATGATCAAAGAAAGAACCTAGAAATCACCCTTCAAGAAATTCTCAAGGAAAACTGCCCTGATGTTTTAGATCCAGAGGGCAAAATAAAGGTTGAAAGAATCCACAGATCACCTCCTGAAAAAGATCCCAAAAAGAAAACTCCCAGGAATATTATAGCCAGGTTCCAGAATCCCCAGATCAAGGAGAAAATACTACAAGCAGCCAGGAAGAAACAATTTCAATATTGTGGAAACACAATCAGAATAGCCCAGGACCTGGCAGCTTCTACACTGAGGGATCGAAGGGCATGGAATATGATATTCCAGAGGGCAAAAGAACTGGGAATGAACCCAAGGGTCACCTACCCAGCAAAACTGAGTATTTTGTTTCAGGGGAAAATATGGTCATTCAGTGGAATAGAGGACTTTCAAGCATTCTTGAGGAAAAAACCAGAGTTGAATAGAAAATTTGACATCCAGACGCAAGAAGTAAGAGATGCCTGAGAAGGTAATCAGGGAAAAGAAATCAAAAGGAACTTATCAAAGTTGAACTATTTACATTCCTATATGGAAAAGCAATATCTGTGACTGATGATATCTTTCTCACTATGAAAATAATGGAAGAAGGGGGTGTGGTCATACGAATACATATGTGAATGTGTGTGTATATGGCTACAGTTATATATGGATAGAGGGCATAGGTTGATTTTGTTGGGAAGGGAGAGTACTCAAGGGATGAAATTATGAGGTGAGAGAGGAAAGTGGCAAGAGGAGATGGGGAGAGACATGGTAGGGTAAACTATCTCATGTAGGGGAAGTGGGTGCAAGGGAGGGGGAGAATAAGGAAGGCTAAAAAGGCAAAACCACATTCACATTGAATTTGGTTCAGGGAGAAAATGACATACATACTAAATGGGATATCTCAACCTGCAGCAGGATAGGGGGAAGGGGGATGAGAGGAGGGATGATGGATGGGAGGGCATCCTTGGGGTGAGGGGAGGTTGGAAGTACCCACTATAGAAGAGGGACAGGATCATGTAGGGAATGGACCAGGTGGGGGGTGGGATGAGTGGGAGGGAATTATAAGCAGCCTTGTACAATATATCTACTATGATAATGTTTTGCATAGCTAGACATGTACAACATATACTGAATTACTTATATCCCAAGAAGGAATGGGTGACAAGGGAGGAATGAAATGGATCTGAAATTCAAGGTCGTAACATTAAATGTTTCAAATATATATATAAATACTATTATTAATACTCTTTTGCCTATAATTGGGAGATAAGATGTGCAGGCATTGGGACACAAAGATTCATCTTCCTCTAATGGAAAAGTCGATGGGGGTATGGGAGAAGGTATGGGAGAGAGCAGATTGGAGGAAGCGATATCGTGTGGGACTGCTATTCTGGGAGGGTGGGTAGGGGAATAATGGGGGGAAAATGATTGTAACTCAAAATCTGGCAGAAATGAATGATGTAAAACAGAAGTTAATAAAGTATTTGTTTAAAAAAAAATTTACTAAAAAAAAAAAAAAAAAAAGAAGTCCTAAGCTCACATTCCAGGTCTGACATTTAACTAGTTCTGTGACCTAGTGGAAAAGTAGTCACTTAATATTTCTGAACCTCAGTTTCCTCATCTCTGAAATAGGGATTACAGTACTCATGGTTCTTATCTGGCATGGTTATTCTAAGACTCCAGTGTGCTAACATGTGAAAGGCTCCTTGCCAACCTTAATGCACTATATGCATGTCATTTATTACTATTGACTATGCTATACCATAGTTAATAGAGTTATGACTTGTAGCCAAAAAAAGCCATCACCTAGTGGCCAGTGTTCTTAGCATGTTTCTTCAAAATTATTTAGCCCTAAAGATTATTCCATGCAATCTGTTACTGTTGTTCAGATTTTTAGTCACGTCTGACTAGGTGACCCTATAGACATTGTCCACGGGGTTTTCTTGGCAAAGATACTGTAATGGTTTACGATTTCCTTCTCCAATGTGTCTCTATTTTATGGATGAAACAAGGCATATATGGATTAAATGACTTGCCCAAGGTCATGCAGCTAGCAAGTATCTGAGGCTAGATTTGAACTCAGATCTTCCTAACTCCAGTCTAGTGCTCTATCCGCTGCACCACTATAAAGCCAAGCACAAGCCGCTCTCCTGAGGACTACTACTATGAATAGCTTTAAGGCACTGATCACATTGTATAGTGAACTTTCTATTTATTCAGCAATAAACCAAAGCAAAACATTCACAGAAACCAAAGTTCAGCATTCACAACAATATAACATAACAACTTGTTACTAAAGTGGCCACACAGTCTTAGACAAAAGATATCATTCAGTAAGCCACAATCTGAATCAATCGATATACAGTGTCCATCTAAAGTCTTCTTTTGTCTTGATTAGAGACTGGCTTCCAGTTATCTTTAACTCAGTCATCCTTAAGGAGTACAAAGTACAAAATACAAAGTTCTCCCACCTCTAGGTACTTATGACAGGAAGTCATGAGTTTGTCAGTGACCACTAAATACCCAAGGAAACCTCCTTTCATCCTGACTCGAGGCTGACTTCCAAACTCCATGGCTTCTTTTCCATGATCCCAACTCTTGCCTGAATTCACCCAGCTGTCATCTGGATTCACAGGTAGGCAGCTCCCAGCTCCCGGTCCACCTCCCAGTCCAACTCCATACATCCAGCTTAGTAGAGTGATAACAAAACACACATTATCAGAACTATCATCAACTTACTTTCTGCCTGGGAAATCAACACAGACCAACAGACAGGGCCTCTGTATGAGAAATTAACACAAATCATCCATAAAGTCACAAAACCTCTGAAAACATCAGTAAAACCCTCCTTCAGGACTTCTGTAAACAGACAGCAGGAAAGTCCTGTTTCAGGGCTTCTGTAACAACAGGAATATCCTCTCTCAGCAGACAAGTCTGACAGAATAACATCAACACAACAGAAAAGATAGAGTGCCAGTACCACAGCCATGCTTCCTCCCAGTTCTGCTTAGTCCCAGCTGTGCTTGAGCTTTTTTCTCCTCTACACCTTCCTGTTCTGCCCTCTTCTTTTGTCCTTCCTGTTCCAGTCTTTGGCAAGTTCCTCCCACTGTGGGTTTCACAGGCTCTGTTTCTAACAAAGACTTGATATAATCACAGGTGAGGCTCAAAGGCACTTGAAGAGCTGAAACAAGGAGCTACGTACTTAAACAAGGAGCTAAGTACAAATTTGCTTGCCATTACAACCACATGTCCTTTGCACTTGCCTTAGTAGGAACTTAATAAATATTAGTGTAGGTTGAATTGAATTAAATTAAAATGAGTTACTCAGATAGGTGTATAGTCCATCACTGGGACCAAATCTGAAATCTTCCTAGCTTGATTGGATCTGCTAGAGCATGAATTCCACTGCTGCCTTAGCCTTTAAGGACTCAAGACTACCTCCATGCCACAAACAGATGTTGGATGAGGCTGCAAGCAGAATTTACTATTTATCAGGGTAATTATCTCTATTTTTATTAAAATATTCTGTCACCATTAAAGCTATCAATCAGTAGTACAGATAGTAAGAAACAGGCCTATGCAGCAGGCACTATACAATATGATTTAGGTTAAGCACAGGGAAGGGTAACTGTAAATGAGGATAAAATGAAAGGAATTGATGAGGAAGGTTTTTAAGTAGCTACTTGTCATTTACCCAGAGCTTTCATTCCCTCACTCACTTATCCAACCATTTATTAAAGTTCTTACTAAGTGCATTACATTGAAGGAGAAAGACAATTATATGGAGCCACATTGAACTATAAGAAGGCATTTGAATTTTGCAGGTTCTATTTCCTGTGTACTACCTAGGGACCTGGTAACTATATTGTGGGAACTGTATTGTGTTTTTAACTTGTAAAGTTATTGCAGATGCATTAGGTCTTAGTCTAAATGACCAAGAACTGGAACTGCTTCTTAAATTTTTTTCTATGTGAGATTAGCCAGATTATTTAGGCTAATAAGGTTAGATGTATAGTCCATCAAAATTACAAAACTTTCTCTGGCTTTCCCTCCCCTATTCCTCAAATTGTAAATAATTTTTGTCCATTTTGAACTTTATCTCTATGTATATGTGTGTATACATATACACATATATACAAATACATACTATATATATATATACACACACACACTTTTATATAGACATAGACATATGTACATATACACATATGCATATACATGTGTGTGTGTGTGTGTGTGTGTGTGTGTGTATGAAATCTCCCCTACTAGAATATGAGCTACATGAGGGCAGAATCAGTCTTTGCCTTGTTCACATGGACGACCATGTGTTTGGCTAAGCCCTCAAGGGTTATGGGCAAGGGGTCAAGGATGGGGTGGGGCACACGGTTATAAAATTATAGGGGGATAGATTCCAAATTTATGTAAAGAAAAGTCTTCTAACTACTGGAGGGTTTTTACAATGAAATGGACTGATTCATTAGGTAGTAACTTTCCCTCTGATTAGAAGTGTCCAAGTAAAGGCTGGACCTCACTACCATTTGTTATAGAGGGTATTCTTCAGTTAAAGGATGATCTCAGAAATCTCTTCCAATGCTGAGTTGATTTTATGACTCTGGATGTTTAATAGGATAAATGATTACATGTTCTAGAAGTTATTGGGACAAGGACTGGATAAAATGACCTTTGGTAGCAGAGGTTGGGTGGTGGTGGAAAAGAAACAAATGTTTTTTGATTGAAAGCATAAAATTTAAAAGACAAAATAACTCTTTGAGGTGCCAACTCTGGTTCTATAATTAAATTTCACTTCTGTGACTTCCATAGCATTAATAAATTTTATTGATATATTTTGGTTTTACATAATTTGCATTTCCAAATATGTCCATTTCTACCTCCAATCCACTAAGCAATATGAAAAAAAAAATAAATAGAAACAAAAAGCATTTCAGACTAACAGACACATAAACTACACCTGATAGTATTTGTAATGTACCACACTCACAGAATCCCTCCTCTACAGAGAAGGAAGGTACATTTTCTCACCTCTAGTGTTAAACTTCAACATTATAATTACATAACGTTCAATTTTTTATTGTTATTCTTTCTATTTATACCATTATAGTTATTGCATATATTGTTTATTAGGTTCTGCTTTAATATATATCAGTTTACATAAGTCTTCTTTTCCTATGGTTCTCTGAATTATTCATTTTTATCTTTTTTTCTGGCACAATAATATTCCATTACATTCATGTGCCAAAGTTTGCTTTGCCACTGTTCAATTGTTAAACATCCTTTGTTTCCAGTTCTTTGCTGCCACAGAAAATGCTGCCATAAATGTTTTGGTATATATGGTACGTTACTGTCTTTTCTCTCCTTGGGTATATGCCTTGTATCAAAGACCTGGGAGGCTCAACAAATGTTTATTGCATTCAGTTGTAAAAGGTGTTATAAAATCACAGAATGATTCTACCTAAGAACAAAGCATCATTCTGTTTAATGTTTATTTTTATATGTCAAAAACCTCTAGAAGGTTGATTCAGAATTCATGAACCTGATTAGCTTTGCTCATAGGAACAAAAGATTTTGAGCTGGAAGGAACCCCAAAGAGCATCTAATCCAACCCCTTCATTTTACAGAAGAGGATATTGATGCCTAGAGAGGTTAAATGCCTTGCACAGCTGGAATTCAAAACCAGGTCCTCTGAATCTAGTACCATTTTTACTAACTGAGTAGTTTAGCATCAGCTTTAATAACACTTCATTTTTCCTGTTCAAACAAGGCTAAACTTATCTCCTGGAAAACATACTGTATTTGAGACCTAATGACAGGCTCCATGAATTAGTGATAAGATTCAATTTTCCTTTGTCTTTACTGTGTGCATGTGCATGTGCATGTGCATGTGCATGTGCATGTGCATGCACAAGTGTGTGTTTTGTCCTGATCTGAAGATTGGAGTATTACCATTTTATATAGATATAGCCCCAAACACCTGGTGTTCCAGTTTAGCAAGACAGGACTTTAATGTTCCCCAACCAGGCAATGGAAAAAAAAAACATTATTGGAAAAGATGATACACACAAAATAATTTCCTTAACACAGGAGGTGGGGGGAAAGAGGCAGCCTGGCTTAATCAGATTACTGTTTTCAAATGTACCAATTCAGGCCTGTTAATAAAATGAATGTGTTAGACACAGAGTAAGATCGCCATTCAATAAGGTTTTACTCTTGTTTTCTTGTAATAACATGATTGTATCTTCTCTACCTCCTCTGCCTTCACCCTTCTCCTCTGGCAGGAGTTTTGTATGGACAAGGTTTACTATAATACAAAATTTTGTACTTTCAGATTAGCTTAATCATAAATGAGGTCTACTTTAAAGTAAATGACTTACAATTATTTTTCCAAGAAACACTGTAAAATTTAGAATCATAACATCTCAGAAAAGGAAAGGACCACCTGTGCTGAGGGTACACATATTACTAGGTAATGCAGTCCACTGTAATATTGGACAGTCCTTGCCACTAGGATTTATTCCTTATATCAAGCCAAAATCTTTGTATCTTACAACAGCAATCCACTGGTCCTAGGTTTGTCCCCTGGGGCTAGAGTAAGTCCTATAGAGCCACATGAATTTGATCACCTTCAAAATAGACCTCACTGGAGGATATATAGTGATTCCAGTGAATCTTCAGTCACTCAGAACATGTTTGAAACACATTTGTTAGGGGAGTAAAGAAAAATGACGTTCAGAGCCAGTTTACAATAATAGCTAACATTTATATATCACTGTAAAGTTTAAATTACATACAATATCTTATTTGACCCTCACAATAACCTTATGATGTAGATACTATAGCATACAAGAAAAAGTTTTGTTATAATCACACTTCATTTTAGACCAAAATAGTATTATTTCACTGATCAGGTACCTTATTTACCAGAGAAACACTGTATTATATTGGGTAGATCAATCAATTATCAAGCATTTAAATAAAATTAGTGATATTTAGCAGGCACAGAGCCCAGACTGAAGAATAAGAGACCTGGGTTCTAGCCATAGCTTAGTTTCTAACCAACTGTCTTATCTTAGGAAAGCCACTTCTTTCCTAGGTCTCAGTTTTCTCAGTTCTAATATGCAAGATTCTAAACCATATGATTTCCTAAAACCACATGATCTTCCATTTTGGGCATTCTTTTGTGTTCTAACACATTCTCTGTGTTCTAACATTCTATGTTCTAAACTGCTTCACAATTCTGGCATTCTGTATTCTGTATACTAGGATTTTATGCTCTAAAGTCTGTTCTACCTCTAATATTCTCCATTCCAATTTCTAGTTCTAATACTTCATGGTCAAAACTTCTGTGTTGTTGAAATGATGGTATGGTTGTCAATTAGCCAATTACCAAAAAAATGTAAAGATTGACAGGGATTACTAGTATGTTATATGACAAGATTTTAAAAGACTATGTAAAGAAAATCAGCTACAAGTAATCTAACAGTTAAATGAACTGCCTTACAATATAGTGACTTTCCCATCATTGCAGGTATTTAAGTGGAAACTGTACTGCTGGGTTGGTTTTGTTTGTTTGTTTGTTTGTTTTATTTTGTGTTTGTATTAGTATTTCAAGCATATCTTGAACCATATTGTCTGTAAAATCTGTTAGATCCTTTCTAACTCTAATTCTGTGAAAAAACATCTTAATAGCCTAAAATAATTGGAGTAAATTTAATGAGATGAAATTTTATTAGGATAAATGTAAGGTTTTACACACATTCTAAAAATCAACTTTATAATTACAAGATGGGAGAGATTTAGCTAAAGGTAGGAGATCATATGAAAAAGATCTCTGACTTTAGCAGACTGCAAACTCAGTGTAAGATATTAGTGTGATATGGGTGCTAACAAACCTAATTTGATCTTAGACTGTACTATGAAAGATGTATTATCCAAGACTAGGAAGGACCCGGCCCTCATCAGACTGGAGATATTGAACTACTACTACATTCAGTTCTAGTTGCTTCAGTTTAGGAATGACATTTGTAAATTAGAATGTGTACAGAGGATGGTGAACAGGATACTGAAGGGTCTTTGAGATCATGCTATGTGAAGATCAATTTAAGGAATAAGGGATGTTTATCTTGGAGAAGAAAAGGCTTGGAAAGAACTTAATACCTATATGTTCAGGTTTTTGAAGAAAAGGAATTAAGCTTATTTTGCTTCACCCAGGAAGGAAAAATTAGAAATAATCTATTGAAGTTACAAAGGGAGATCTAAGTTCTATTAAGAAAAAACTTCCAAATAATTAGATGCTTCTAAAAATAAAAGATCCTTCAGAAACGAGTAAATTCCCTTTAGCAGAGTTTTTCAAGTGAAGTCTGAATGGCCATTTGTTGGGTAAATTGTAGGAGGAATTAATATTTAGCTATCAATTGGACTAGATGTCTTTTGAGAACCCTTCCAACTCTGAGATTTTATGCTGCTGCCCCTTCCATCTCTGACATTTTATTTTATAAGTTCCCTTTCATGTTTGTTATTTTTTACTTGATTTCAAATAACTTCCTGGTTCCTTCCAAAAATTAAGTCCACACTAATGGGAGAATGAACCATCACTATTGATGGCTTCAGGAGTCCTTACATAGACCCCTGAAGGGCAGCTTCTAAAAAGGAATGCTGATGTGCTCTGAGCCACACCAGCAACATTGGGAGAGGTGTATTGCTTGTAAAAAATGCTGATTTGTGTGTTGAAAAGTCACCCAACAATTGACCAACATTTATATGACACTTATGTGATAGTTTTGTCATATTCTGGTTACCTCAGTGAAATAACCCAGATTTAGGTACAACTCAGCTAATCTGAAATTGTGTAAATGTTGTTGGAAGGAGGGTTGAATGTATGGTTTCTCTTTGGCAATAGGTTCTGTAAAAGTGATATAACTAAGAGTTTTAACATTTATTTTATTGTATTTGTTGTATAAATGTTTTCCAATTATATATTTATAATAATTTTGGCTTACTGATCATTGTAAAATTTCCTAGGCTCATTTATACCAAGAGCTAACAATACCATGGTGTTTTAAGATATATAAGGTATTTTCCTCTCAACTCAGAGCTATATAGTATAATCAGTATTGTACCTATTTCATAGATGAGAAAATCAGAGATTCAGAAAAGCTAAGAGACTTTCTAATTAGAGCTACTCACCACCAGCACATGCTTACATAGTAATTCAGTAGCTATACTAGAAGAGGAGAAAACAAATATAAGCCTTGCATGTCCAATTGGGGTGTATTGGTCAAGTTAGAAATTATTCTTTACAGCTAGCTAGAACTGGGAGTGGGGATGTTGTGGTCCTCCTAATCTGCATCTCTGTGGTTGTGTTGTCTTAGCACCAAAGAGAGTCTCTCACCTTTCCCTTTTCGTAAAGAAAAAGTTTCATCACTAATGCATATTAGGGGTACTATCTTTGTTTCAAGGGTTCCAGGATTGTGATTGATGGCAGAAGCAAGGTGTTATCTGTTTTCTTCATTTCCAAATTTACAATTTGGAATCTTTGAGCTTAGTAATTGACTAAATAGGATGAAATTACTGGATTGGAATGTTTCTCAATCTATTCAAGGTTAGGTAATGAAAATTATGGATGATCTTATCTGTGATTCTAGGAGGGATGGGGACCATTTGTGCTCAGATCAGTATAAATGTACCAGTTATAATATCGGAAGCTGAGGGTAGGGTTGGAGACTCTTCCTTTGTTTTAGGGGGGGAAAGCAAAACAAAAGCAAGAAACAGTTAAAATGATGCGATTATTTAGTAGCCAGTTAGCATTGGCTTGAGTCTTTCCAGGGAATTCTACCTCTAAATTGTCTGACCATTGTCAGGAAGATTATCTCAGGTTACTCTCTCAAGGAGTACTTAAAACTTTTTTTCCCTCTTTTCTATAGTACAAGTGAATGTTAACATTCTATTTAAGGTAGAGGGAATTACTTTTTGTATACAAAGATCCTAATGAGGTGGGGGGATGGGGATTAGCTTGATTATTAATATTAATTGTATTATTAATTGTATTAATTAATTAATTGTATTAATTAATTGTATTATTAATATTCAACATATTAATATACATATGTATGCATGTACATATTCTCTAGGAAGCAATATTAGTCATTTACATTTCCCAGAGGAAAGACAACACATTTACTAACTTCTAAGAAACAAACATATCCTGATAACCTAACAGAGAAAATGTCATGGAAACCACAAACCAGGCACTATGAAATTAATCAAGGCAGCCTTAGTTTAACAACCCCTACAGCACCTGTCTATTGTCATACAGCTAAGTAGATAACAAGATTTGAACCCAGGGCTGACTTCAAATCCAGAATGTTACTCACTTTGATACTATGCCAATTACATTTTAAGGCTCTAGACTCAGATGACCTGGTTCCAAATTCTTTCTTTGATATTTACTGCTTAATAAATGCTGATAGACTTATTCCTTGTGTGACTTTGAATAAGCCATTTAATCTCTTTGTAAAATGAAGAATTTCTACCAGATCTCCTCTAAGGTCAATTCCACTTCTAAAATTATGATGTGAACTCAATGATGGTAAGACTGTATTTTGTTAGGAAAAAAAAATTATCAGAGGAAACTTTAGGAAGAATAATCCTAAACTCCAACTGTAAGATCTGAAAGGGATTTAAAGATTAACCAGTCTAACTCCCTCACTTTACCTATGAGTCACCTGAGGCCCAGAGAGGTAGAGTGATCCCCAGTGTCATGGCAGGACTGCAATTTGAATCCAAATCCCACCTTAATTCCTTCACTTTCATCCCCCTAAGTCTCTCTGGCAAAACATACCCTGCTCATGTTATAGCATCTCCTCTGTTATTGCAAAAAACTGATGGACTTTGACAGTTGTGCCTCAAATAAGGATTTCATTGATTTGATTTACTGATTTTTTCCCCAGTGTTTCAGGAATAGGCATGTACCTGGAAGGTCATCTTAGAAGGCTTGGGAGAAGTTGAGTGGAACTGTTCTATGCAATTTTATTTAATGTCTGGAGCAATTTATTTGGACATATTCTAACATTACCTTTGTATGGTATTTGAAGATGGTGAAGTAATAGCAGTTAGAGGAAAGCAGCTAGTTGTTTTTTCAAGTGAACCACCTCCCTAGATATGTATTTTCCAAACTTTCCCCCTCCCTTTCTTTTCCTTTCTAATACTTGTATTTGGGGATCCCCTTCCTAACACCTTCCCCAAATCCTGTTCTGTCTTTTATGACTTATTATTAGAAAGTTACTGTTCTGTATTTGAAAAAGTGCTATACTTAAAGTCAGAGATCCCAGGTTCAGATTCCTATTGGCCTTTTTTGTATCATCCTAGGCAAATCACTTAACTTTTCTGACCCTTCATTTCCCCTTGGCGGGGGGACGGCTGAAAGGAAGGAAGGAGGGAGGAATTGGTAGTATCTATAGTCCCCACCTCAAATAACTGTGAAGAAAATGGCTTGTAAACCTTAAAAAGCACTATAGAAACATAAGTTATCATTATTGTGGAGAAGCAGGGCCAGAAGAAACTTAGGGTGTTCAACCTGAAGAAGGGAAGGCTTAGGGGAAACATGATAGCTCTCTTCAGGTATCTAAAGGGCTCTCAAGTAAAAAGAGGAATTATACTGATTCTGCTTGTCCGCACAGGGCAGAACTAAGAGCAATGGAGTAACATTTAATAAGAGGCAGATTATATAAAGTTGAATATATGGAGAAGCTTCCAAATAATTAAATGTCCTTGATAATTAATATGTTCTCTGTCATAGAAGGTCTACAAGCACTTGGTGGCAATTTTGTAGAGGGCATTCATGCCTCAGTTAAGAATTGACCCAGATGACCTTTGAAGTTCCTTCCAACTAAAAGGACACTTAAGAAAGCATCTATCCAAATTTCTCATCTAGTAGAGGGTAAAAAAAGCACCTAAGAAACAGAGTTTACTGAAATTCAGAAAAGCAGTGAGCAAGTTTTTACTTTAAAGTGTTTTGCAAATCAAAGATCATCTTCATAGTCTACACAAAGGATATACAGGTATATCCTTCCAACCTTCATATCTGTGAATATGCCTTTTGGACTAATCCTATGGGAAGATGCAAATTTGTCAGAGCTCCCATTTTGGCACAGCAAGTGATTGCTACTCCAGTGTGACAATGGTGAACTGTGAAATTCCTATTTTTCATGGTTCTGCTATCAACATTCATCAGAATACTCCCTAATTGGGTATGTTTGCCATCTGGCATTAGATGTTTGTCCAGCTGCAGAATGGACTTTATCTCCTCATCCTTTGCCTTCCCCTTTCTTTGCTGCTTTCCCTGTTGGATCAGCCCCTTTCCCTGCCCCATGTGATAGTTAATCGTTATGACAGGCTGGGCTAAATTTAGAAAGCTGTCCGTATTCCTTTCCCCTGTGGAAAAGGAAGGCAAGTTGTCTTTAAAAATTAATCCATCTCTAGGTAGAGTGAAGCATCAGCATAGTGAGGGTCATGGATAGCAGGAGGACAGGGCAGACCAGAAGGGACCAAATTCAGCAGCCAGGCCAGCCCAGCATCTCCTGGCATAAGGCTGAAAATATGGGCAATAAGTCACCACTGGACCTGGGCAAGCACAGAGCTCAGTTAGTAGGGAAATCAGGGGACATGCATGTTCTGTGAGGACAGAAAGAAGCTAAGGAAATATAATTTCATCGGTAATTACATCAACAAGTGATGTTTACTTACTTTTGGAATCATATTTATCTAATGATTACTAATATTAGTAATAATACTTTAAAAGATCTATTTCTTTGTTGGGGCAGGGAGTCCATCCACCTACCTAGACAAGAAACCAGCCATGCCTGAAAGAATTTCTCAAATTGTCAGGACCAAAACAGATTTTTCCCCTGGTGGCAAATTTTCCAGAGGTTGGAACCTCACAATGTAGGCATAGTTTTTGAGAACCTTGTGTCACCTCCATAACACAGCGAGGCATCAGAGTAGGTGCCATAATCCTGACATTTATGTAGCACTTTATTATTGTTACTAAGTGCTTTACATACATGAAATCATTGGAAGCTTGCAACAATCTAAGTGTGGCAGGGCAGATGATATCTACATCCTTTGAATATTGAAAATAAGGCTCCAAAGATTAAGTGACTTGCCCAAAGTCACATAGTTAATAAGCTTGTGAGTTAAGCAGTGCCAGTATTATTATCTTCATTTTATACATGAGGAAACCTGAGGTTCAGAGAGGTATTACGTAACATACGCAAGGACACACATAGAGCAAATGGCAGAGACTAGACTCCAGCCCAAGTCTCCTGACTTCATGTCCAGTGTACTTTGTGCCACAGTGTGCTACCTCTACAGCAACTTAACTACATTTTAGCCTAATTCAGTATTGTTGTTTAGTCTTTCCAGTCACATCTGATTCTTTGTGACCCCTCTTGAGATTTTCTTGGCAAAGATACTGGAGTGCTTTGACATTTTCTTCTCCAGTTCATTTTAAAGATGAGTAAATTGAGGCAAATCAGGATAAATGACTTGCCCAGGGTCACACAGCTAGTAAGTGTCTGAGGCCAGATTTGAATTCAGGAAGATGAGTCTTCCAGACTTCAGGTCTAGCACTCTATCCATTATGCTACCAAGCAATTATTGAGTGCCTACTATATGGAAAATACAAAGATGATTGAGATATATTCCCCAGTTCTCAAAGAGCATACAGTTAGGGGAGATATTATGCCTATATACAAGTCTATCATGTAAAACAGAAAATAATAAATGCATAAGAATTATACAGAATATTCTGTGAAATCAGAATAAATATAGATGCTATCAGAGTGTGTGGCCTCTACAGTAGGCATGCCCTTAGGGAATGGAAGAATGCCCTTGGGAAAAATATCAGGGGAGCAGCCATCAGCTGTGCCTGCAAGAATGCATCTCATGATGTGTCACTTCCATACCGATGTAGCATGACCAAGCTCTCAAGCAGTTTACTGACATGGACTTGCCCAAGGGAATTAGCACAAAGCAATGTACCAGATGCCTCCTCTAGGAGAGGGGAGGGACAGTAGAGCTCAAACAAGGTGACACAGAGGGAAACACACCAGCCTTGCTTGCTATTCATTTCCTATTCCTCCTGGATTATCAGTGAAGGGTCAAAAGGACTGGACTAGGTTAGAAACACTAGCAGCTTGTTTAGGCTCCAATTCCTTCCCTTATTTAGGGTTCAAGTAGTCTCCCTTTCTACCCATTGCACAGGAATAAAAGTGATTTCCTGTGCCAGGGCTGGGCAGCTGAAAATAATGTACGATATTCAAGCCATATTGTAGAGGGCTTTAAAAACTAAACAGGGATGTTTGTATCTAAAGCACGGAGAAGCCTTAGAGTTTCTTGAGCAGCAGAGTAACACAGCCAGTCTGTCAGTCACCAGGCATTTATTAAGCGTTATAAGCCAGGAACTCTGGTAAGCTTTGAATATAAAACAGTAAGAAATATGATCCCCACCCTTAATGAGCTTACATTCTAATGGGGGAGGGAACATATATACAACTGTGTGCATATAAGGCACATGCAGAATAGATGGAAGGTAATCTCAGAGAACAGGAACTAACCAGTGACAGGGAAAGGGGACCTGAAAAGGCCTTCTGCAGAAGGTGGGATTTGAGCTGAATTTTGGTGGCCACCAAGGTAACCAATAGGTTGAGATGAGGAGGAAGAGGCTTCTAGGAATGATGGACAGCCAGTGAAAAGATGTGGAAGTAGGAGATGATGTACCAAGAGAAAGGAAAAAACTAATGTCACTTATTATAGAGTAAGAAGAAGTATTGTTGTTTGTTCATTTGTTCAGCTGTGTCTGACTCCTCATGGCCTAATTTGGGTTTTCTTGGCAAAGATATTGGAGTGTTTTGCCATTTTCTTTTCCACCTTATTTTATAGGCAAGGAACTGAGGCAAACAGGGTGAAGTGACTTGCCCAGGGTCATATAGATAGAGAGAATCCGAAGCCACATTTGAACTCAGATTTTCCTGACACCAGGTCTGGCACTCTATCCACCGTACCACTCTGCTGCCCAAAGTAGAAGGGAGGGAAGTGTAAAGAAACTGGAAAGATAGAAAGGTCAAGATTTTGAATAGATTTAAATGGCAAATAGAACATTTTATATTCAATTCTAGAAGTAATAGACACCCACTGGTGTTTACTGAGTAGGGAGATGACATGATCAGACCTAGGCATTAGGAAAATCACTTTAAAAGCTAAATGGAGGGTGAGCTAGTATGGAAAGAGATTCGGGTCAGGGAGACCAACCAGAAGGCTACTGTAATAATAGTCCAGGCAAGTTCTGTTTTGTATATTTTAAGTTTGAGATGCTTACAAAATATCTGGTTGTAGATGTTCAGTAGGCAGTAGTATGGCACTGGAGTTCAGAAGAGAGCCTGGCACTGGATATCTAGATCTCAGGACCATCTGAACAAAAGTGATCATTGAACTCAAGTTTAGGTCACAATACTTCAGCAAGAGATAAAGTGAATTCCATACAATGTGAAAGATGATGCAATGAAAAAAATTACCTTCTCCTACCTTGCTCCTGTGTAAATGTTGGGCAAATGACTTAACCTTTCTGGGCCCTCTGTCAAAAGGAAGGAGTTAATCTGCAATATTGCTAAAGTTTCTTCCAGCTCAGAAATTCTTTATTTTTACATTCTATGTTAGAAGCATCCTTTAGCCCTAATATTCTTTATTCCAACAGCCTTTGTTCTAAGGTCCTTTTAGGCTCTACTATTCTATATTCTGTAATTCTTTGACTGTGCAAGGGTCTTTGAGATTAACAAACAAAGCACGCTCAGAGCTGAACTTTTGTCTGCCCCTGGAGAATCTTAAAATAACTGATAATCTGCCCTCCAATCTCTGTTATTGGTGTGAAAGCAGGGTCTGTTATCAAAATCAGAGGCCCTAGGAAGGCACTGGGCTATTTTAGTAAGCATCAAAGACAAGACAACATCTCCAATAACCAGGGCCTGGGAAAAAGGCAACCTGCAGGGATTTTGAAAGAAATGTCAGTCATAAACTAACGTCATCAGGGTCAAGGACCAAGGGGGAAGGGCTGACTCTGGGTGGACAGGCAATTTTCTGTTGTGCAGAAATGTGAAGAAATCTTTTGACTTCAGGAGTAGGCAGAAGGGAAGTTCTCAGGCTAGAACTGGTATCAGAGTGGGTCTGAGGGTCCAGAGACCTGGCTTCTGGTCTGAGATGGTGATGGGCTTTGAAATCATTCCATGTAAGGATGGCCAAGAGTTTGGGGATATTTCAATCTGAATAGGGGAAAGCTTTGGAGGTACGGGCAAAGGGATGTAAAAGCTGCCTTCGAGCATTTGAAATGCTCTCTTGAGGTAGAGGGAGCAGATTCATCCTCTGTAGGAATGAATGAGGGGCATGGTAGGAAGTTGTAGAAAAGGAAGATTAAAGCTTAGAAAAATGAAAATATTCCTAATCCATATCTATGAATAGAATGGATTGCCCAAGTGTAGGAAACACCAAACTCTCTGCCACTTTAGAGGTACTAGAGGTATTCAAGTGAAGTCTGAATGGCTCCCTGTCAGGGATATTGTAGTTAGGGGTTGAGTTTGGTCAAAGTTCATCTTCTAAGGCTTTATTCAGTCCCAAATTCTCAGGTTGTGTGATTCTTTTTTGATTCAGTGAAATGAAATAGAAACTTCATAGTTAAAATGTTTGTCCTAAGACTGTCCTGATTCTTCTCTTCCCCCTTCATCTCCCTCTTCTGCTCTCCCTTTCCCCCACTCTCCCATAATTTATACATTTCCACAACATTCAAAGCCTTGAATTATCTGTTTGGTTTTTCTTTTTCTGGGGAGAGGGGAGGAGCAACAGAGGTGGGAGGATAGAGAATGTGCCCGTGAAAAGATGCACATACAGGTGAGTTTGCAGGTTAGTGTACATGTAGGGGGATGGATATTAGTAGGTTTGAGGAGTACTTATGGGAGGAGATTTGTGTCCTGCATGGGAGAAAGGAGGGGGAGGAGGGGAGGGCAGGGGAGAAAAAGAGAGAGACACAGAGAGAGAGCACATACAAGACTATAAGTATGAGTATCTGTATATATGTGTGGATTTATATATGTGTTTATGTATATATGGGTGTATGTTTGTATGCAGTTGCACAAAGGAAGGTATGGCAGTGGGAGAGGAGATGGAAGAATAGCTCTGAGGCTAGGTATTGCATTATGTCTCTACATGGGCACATGTGTGAAAGTATGTATGAATTTTTTATAAGGAGATGTGTTAGGGGGTGAAAGTGTAGGCATGGGTAGATGTTTAAGGATATTAATTGAGAGTAGATATTTTGAAGATGGGCATAAGTGGGTGTATAAGTATATAAGTAAAGCTTTGGGGCCTGATGCAAACTCTTTTTAAGAATTTTGCCTGGACAAAAATGCCTAAAATCATTCATTGGTCCGCAATCTTATTCCAGGCATAGCCATTTAAACCATTGGCTGAAGTAGTAATTTGGGTTGTACTGGCTGATGGATGTGTTATTATCCTATTCGGCCCAAAACAACTCCCCTGGCAGGGGCTGCTGAAGAGACTACCCTCAGACCAGAATTGCCAGTCAGTGTGGCAGACATCCACAGGCTTTTCCAAATCTGTCAGTTGGTTTTGGAAGGAGAGGAGGTTGCTTTTCAGCAGTATGTGGTGTTGTCCATCTGGTTCAGTAAGCAAACAGCACTGCAGGGAGCAGGTCGTTTTTCAGCTCTTGGCCAGCTGGTCATTTCTGATGCTGCTCTCTTCACTGTGTGTAGTGGGAGGCATATCAACTGACATCATTTTGTGAATAAGGGAAAGGATGCTCTTACTTTATAGCAGTTTTCTGTAGATTCATATTCATAGGGAAGAAATGGCATCACCTTGGCTAACTGAAATAATCCATGCTCTGAACCTTCCATCCAAGACAAATGGGTTTTTCATATCATGTCTATATTCATGTATGAAGGCAGCAAGTACAGTGGGAGGACAAGCATATGATGACAATGATAATGGCATTTCTAAAGCACTTTGAGTTTTTACAAAGGGTTTTCCTCACAATTCTTTAAAGTGCAAGTATTATCTCCATTTTAAATAAGGAGAAATTGAGGCTTGGTGTGATGCAGTGACTAAGAACAGAACTAAGAACTACAGAACTAAGTGGAATGGGAGTCAGGATCAGAATCCAGAGATTTTAACTCTGAATTTAGTGCTATTGTTGTTTTTTTTCTATAATGACTATATTGACCACTTACTAACTTACTAACTGTGACCTCAAGCATTTTAGTGCACCTCCCTAAGCCTCAGTTTTCTTATCTGGAAAATCTGAAGAATAATAATCCTTGCTGTGGCTAATTCACAGGGTTAGTGTGGGATGCTAATGAAATTTTATATATTCTTGTAAATTCTCCATAGCTTTACATGTAAAGGATTATTAAGATCATAATGACATATATCAACATTTTTTGTCACGTGACTCTATAATTATAGAATTAGAGGATTTGGTCTCTGAAAAGGAATTTATGGATCATTTAATCCAAACTCCCCATTTTATAGATAATTGAGAACTAGGCTGTTTAAGTGATTTGTCCAAGTGCTTGATTCATTAGAGGATGAATTAGTAAGAAATCCAGGAGTAAAACTGGGATATTTTGACTATTTATTTCCTCTTCCGGTGACTTTCTTCTTTCATGAGGCAGTAAGATAGTTGTAGTGAAAGAGAATCCAAAGGTATAGTAGAGAAAGAATCCAAAGACTTGGATTCAGAAGACCTGGGATTAGATCCTGCCTCTGATTGTTATTTAGCTATGTTACCTCTCTCAACAATGGAAGAGGCTGACCTCAGTCATGGTGAACTTTCCATTCTTTGGAGGACTTCAAGAGATTAATGACCACTCATTATTGTTCATCAGGAAAAGTGTTGGATTAAATGACCTTCTAAGTCTGAGATCCTTTGGTTCCATGATTCATATAGTAAGTACTTAAGGATATCAGAAGAGGATGAGATCAAACTGGGATAGCCAGGGAAGGCCTCTTTGGTAGAGGTAAAATGCTAACAAAATGGTAAATTGTTCTTGAATCCCAAAATGAGCAAACTATCACTGCCTTATGCAGCTAGCTTGGCATTTAATCTTTGTTTATCAGGAAGTAGCAGAGGTCTAACCAGAGTTATTTTTGGCCTGTAGACATCCATCTGTTGTAATGTCATCCCCATCTCAGTAACCCTGATATTCACAGGCCTTTGGGGCACCTATGTAATCACAGCAACAGTTGGATATGGGCCAAGAAAAGTTTCACTTCATTCAGATAGTCCAGGGGAGGAAGCTTTGTCTTCTATGGTTCTCATTTTGGGCATGTGACTATGAGCTCCTATAGTGTCTGTAAAGCACAATTGTCTCTTATCACTTCCTGCCTAGTGTTCTTTTCTTTTTTATGCATATATCTTATCTCCACAACCATATTGAAAACTTCTGGAGGGGAAGAATTCTTGATTCATGTCTTTTTTTTTTCTTTTTGGAGGGCAATTGGGGTTAAGTAACTTGCCCAAGGTCACAGGGCTAGGTTTTTGTTTGTGTGTGCATTAAGTGTCCGAGGCTGGATCCAAACTCAGGTCCTTTTGACTCCAGGGCAGGCACTCTACTCACTGCGCCACCTAGCCGCCCAATGTCTTTTTTTTTAATATCTCAAGAGCCTAGTACAACCAGTTAGTCAGTGAGTCATAGAATCTATGAGTTGTAAGGGGCCTTAAAAGTTACCTAGTTCAACTCTTAGTCCATTTGATCTTGACTGATCAATCAATAATTTATTAAGCACCTACCATGTGCTGAGCACTGTGTTGGGAATACAAAGACAAATTGAAACAGTATCTGCATTTAAAGAACTTATATTCTGTTGGGGAAGATAAGGAAATCTTGGTTGGGGAGAAATTAGCATCCAGGAAGAACAAGAAAGGTCTTATGGAGAAGCTGCTATCTGAATTGAACTTTGAAGGAAAGAAGGGATTCTTGAACTAGAAGGAATCTAACAGCATGGCATATTAGTTCTGGAAACTAGAGCTGCAAAAGGAGTGATCAATCAGAATTGCTGGAATTTTAGATCTCATTTTGTCACCAAGTTGCTTTGTGATCTCATGCAAATCACTTCATTTCTCTCTGCCTCAATTTCCTGGCTGGACCCTACACTGCTATTTACTAGTTACATGACCTTGGGCAAGTGCTCAAAGTTCTCCAGGTTTATAAAAGGAGGAAGCAAAACTATTTGATCCCTGAGGTTAAGCCATAACGCCTATGATCCTAAGATCAGTTGATCTAACCAAATTATCTTACATATGAAAAAATGGAGTCTGAGAGTTTATGTAATTTGACAAAAGATGCAGTTAGAGGTGGAACTGGGGATGACCAACCTTGTCACTTCATAGAAGTAGAAACTGAGGCCCTGGGAAGTGAAATGTCCTGCCCCCAAATCCCACAAATTTGGGGCAGCACCAGGTCTAGGACCTAAGTCTATAGATTGTGAATCTAGTTTTTTGGTCACTTTATTGTTTTGCCTTCCATGCTTGTCATCCTTTAGATGATTGTAAAGAGTCTCCTCTGTCTGCTCTTGCCCCACAGTGTGAGTCATTAGACTTGGTGTGAATCAAGTAGAATGTTCAGTTAGGGTAGAACGAAATATGATCATGGCATTGGAGAGAACTATATCAATGGGTCTTTTGAGACAAGTTCATAGAATCTTGACATTCTAACATTGGTACTGGCTTTTCCTGGAATCATTTCTGTGTACACACACACACACACACACACACACACACACACACACACACACACACACACACACACATATATATACACACATGTCCACACAGTTGGTTTGATCATATTATGTCTAAATTCCAAGTTATTTAATCAGTAAGCTATACATGCCTCCTGGTGAGCTCTGAGAAATTGATGGCTCTCAGCAACATTTAAATTCTCATATCATGTGTAGTGGTGGTTTAACCCTTGATTACTGGGATCCAGCTGATAGATCAGAATGAAGTTTTCACCAAATGATTTTTCACCATTAAATTATTCGTCTCCAATCTCAGGCACACCTAGAATATGGTACGTATTCATGCTGTAGAAATGAGTGTTGGAAAGAAGAATTTAGATTGATTTAGAGTTATAAGACCTGGGTTCATATCCCTGCCCTACTATTTACTGCCTGTAGGACCTTGGGAAACTCAACCTCTCCAGGTATCAATTTCTTTATCTATAAAATGAGAGGGTAAATAAAATGAGAGGACCCTTCTGAATTTAAAGCCACGATCCTACCTGTGTAACCTCGGACAAGTCATGTCTGCAATCTGGACCTCAGTTTCCTCACCTGTAGTATGGAAACAATAATACTTGCTCTACTTTCCTAAAGGTTCTTGTGAGGATCCAATGAGAAAATATGTGCAAAGTGCTTTGCCTCTATGGAATCACTATAGAAACTATTGTTATACTTAACTGGTAGTATTAGTAATCTTATATCTACCCCTAACTAGCTGAATGATTTTTGGAAAAGTCATTTACCTTCTCTAGGCATGAATTGTCTCATCTTTAAAATGATGGAATTGGACTAGATAATATTTTTTGTCCCCTTCATCTGTAATAGTCTGTGTCTTGTGTTCTAACTCTGTAAGGTCCAAAGTTCCTGCCACCTCTAACATTTTATTTTTTATTATCTATAATTTTATAACGGTCCTAAGTATTCTTTGCCTCTTATGTGTTCTTTACACACACACACACACACACACACACACACACACACACACACACACACACATTTACTCACCTTTGTGGGTTACTAGCAATGTAGAATCATCTACTGGTATAAAAAACTATACTCCATTGTTTCCCCAACTAGGCATTTGACAGATCCCTTCCACTGTACTCGCACATACATACACATAGTTGTGGATGATTTCTGACAAAGCCATTATATACACAATTGCAGAGAATTCCAAAGAGTCATTTACTATTTGCTGGTGGTGGCAAAAAGAAAGAAACAGGAAGCCATTGTTTATATCAGTTTTTTAAATAAACAAATCACCATACATGTTATCTCATTTGACCTGTGAGGTAGGAATTACAGGTATATTTATTCCAATTTTATGGAAGAGGATTCTGTAGCTTAGAAAGTTTGTGACTTACCCATAGTCATGTAGCCAACAGGTATCAGAATCAGTATTTTAACTACAAATTTCTATTGGTTCTAAGTTCAGTCTTTTGTTTTATTTTGTTTTCCAGTATACTAAACTATAGACTCCATGGATAGACTTGTCACTACCTTTCAACCACCATCACTTCAGGTCCTGGAACTGGGGCTTGGAGTCAGATTTCTTGGAATTGGAGTTAGAGCTCCAGAACCTGTTAGCTGTGTGACCTTAACATCTCTGAACTAGGTGATCTGGAATAGACAGGCTATTGTGATGCCTTTAGGACTTATCTTGATACCTCTGTCAGCTTTGCTCAGCATCTATCAACCACACTCCTTTTACTCACCCAAGAGATACTTCATTGGTTCATAAATAAAACCATTGGTGACTGTACTCATATCTTTCTAGACAGATAGTATTCTGAAGAGAAAGTGAGCTATCACTGCAAAGTGGGGCTTATTGCTTTCCTCTGAAGTGCAAAGTAGTTCGAAGGGGAAATGACAGTGTTTATCTCTTTCCTATTGATTTTAGGCTAACATGGCCATTGCTTTTATTAGAAGTTCCTAATCCTTTCCAAAGAGTAGATTTAGGTCTTGTTCTTTCATGTCTCTGCTCCCTTTTCCAAGGAATTTCCATTCTTATGCATGCATCTTGGTTTATTTGCCTTTTTTTCTTCGCTGAGCAAGAGAAAATATTTTTCCTTAATTAAAAAACCTCTCCTCAAGTCTTTCCATGTATAAATAGTCATAAAGTTATGGAATACAAAGGAAGGATATAATCTGGCAAGTTGTCTAGGTCAACCTCATACCTCTTTTTGAACATTCCATAAGGAGAAGTCTATTGTTGAATATCTCCTCTAATTAGAAAGTCTTTCCTTATACTGAATGGAAATCAGCTTTCTTAAAACTTTTATCTACACCCATTGGTCTCAGCTACAATGAAAGAATCATAGACTCATAAAGCTGGAAGATAAGCTGACTTAAAGGTCACTTAACCCAACCCCCTCATTTTGTGGAGGCTGAAATTGAAGCCAAGAGAGGTGAAATGACTTACTCCAAGCTATATATAGCATGGTTAGGTGTAGAGTTAGGCCTAATCCAAATCTAGTTTCATTTATTGAAATTTCCTAAGAAGAAAAAAGTCATATACTTTTGTTAATGAGAGGAAGCTAGGAAATGTGGAGATTATGACAATAGAATTTGCCTTTAATTTAACATTCTGTTTGTATGCTATAACCCAGAGAGGTTTGGTACTTGTCATTTATTACCTAAATATAGTGAGAAAGGTGATCTTCATGCGGGGGAGGGCAGACAGACAGTGAAGGGAAGAAAGAGAGGTTATAGGTAAAATGGAGATCTACATAAACATAAACCACAAGCCTCCAGCTAGCCAATACCCAGATTTCTTTAGAGCATCCAGATCCAAGGGATTGGAACAAGTGAGAAAATCGATTGTAGAAACAGAGATTCATCTATAAAATGGGGCTTTTGGACTGGTCAGCAATAGATCAAGATATAGGGTGTGTTGAAGAGGTTGACCATCTGCTTGACTTAACCACCTCTCTGGAGCTTTTGTCTTTTATATCAGCCCTTTATATTTCCTACTTCTTTAGTTTTCTCTTAGCTCAGTCCTAGAACTGGGTCATTATTCGGTCTCCTGGAAGACGGGACTTTTGGACTGTTAATGAAAAATTTAGATAAAATCCACAAGGTTGGTAAAGGAAGACTGTTAATAGCAACAACAGCACCAAAAACAGAGATTGGAAAAAAAATTATGCCCCTCAAGCTAACATTTTTCAAATTGGAAGATTGAAAGAGTGGTTGAGGGGAGCAGTAAATGTGAACAGAATATAGCAAGACTGGTCTGTGGAAGCAATATCTGACATTTGTTGGCACAAACCTAATGAGAGGTAATGCATGGTTCCCTGCATAGCTTGCTTTATCCAAGCTGTAAATAGTCTGAGAGTGTTCAGACAGTTTGAGTGTTAGGGAAATTGCTTGAAGAGCCATTGAAATGACCAATAAATACAGAGACTGATACTCATTGGTAAAACTATTCAGTTTCCAATTGTTGCTTGGTTTGTTTGCTCTACCATATTTCTAGGTGAAAGCTTGAGTTGGGGTCCACAAATAGCATTCTTCAGAAATGGTGATTCCCACTTACAAACTCAGGCACCATCCTCTCTACAGTTTTTCCCCCCTTATCCTCTATTCTGACTTGACTTATATCAAAACTCAGAAACAGTCATAGTTCTCTACTTGCTTACTGAACTTTGAAGTCAGGTGATGAGTGCGAAAGTCTTGCTTTATTCTCCATGAGAGACTGAAAACGAAGTAGTAGAGATTATATTTAGGCCTCTTAGACTGTACTACAGATTGATAGAATAGGGTCTTAGTTATATCAGAAATCCACCCTATCACTAATTTACCAGTGTCAAAAGATTGACCCCCTAAGGTCCACAGATACCAAGAGCCCAGCAAAAAAGACATCAAAGAGGAAAGAGACAATATACATGAATGCCCTAATCATCTTCTCATTGGTTGATATACCAGAAACACACAGAAATGCTCACATCAGGAAAAACTCCCAGGGATCCCAACAATTCAACTACACTAAATCCCAGTATATTTTTTAGATCTGAATCACTTTTTGTAGATGATAGAATCTTTCGAAAGCCTCCTAGTACATGTATTATTAGAGTTCACTGTTCCTCCTTAAATTTCCTGTCTTCTTGTTTCTTCATAACTGAGTGCTTTTAGAGAATTCTGCTTGGTGTTGTCCCTTCCATAGTGCTGACTCGCTGTCCTCAAGTAAGCTGCTAGAGACCTGTCCATGGTGCTAACAAGGAGCCTTTTCTGGGATCAGTTCTCTTTAGTGACTACTTCCTCTCTTAGTATGTTCTATGATTTCTTCTTGCTCACAGAGACAAAAACTAGAAGTGTTTCAGTCCAGAAATCTCTGTTCTTGAATGGACTTATAGACTGGACATCTCTTTATGGGGCTAATAAGAACAAAGCAGACCCCAAAGATCTGGCTGTTATTATACTTAGTATAACTACTATACCATCCATGGCAGCTGAGCTGTGAGAGTGCATAATGTAGCAACTGTTAACAGTTCTTCTGAGGACTACACTAGTCTTTTCTTTTCCAGGTATGTATGCAGATAGTATATAAAAGTGAAAAGAACCAGAAGTTCCAGGTTGATGTTGTAGGTTGATGTTACTAAAGAGGAATATTGCATAGTTAATCCTCTAGTTCAGGTCTCAGAGACATAACTTTAAAATATTTTAACAAAAGTTTTACATTTACATCAATACAACCTACTGAACTTCTGTAGTAACTATTTGCATTTAAATGCATTAATTTCCAAGCTGAAAATGTCACAATACATGTCAGTCACTGTCTCTTGGTCCTTATCAGAATTACCTTGCATTCCTTCTCATTCATTTTTCTCTGTTAATGTAGCCATAGTTTCTATGTATTTCATTCTTAAGAGTTTGGATTTTTTTCTTTGCATTATTTCATAAAGAATATATTTCAAGATTTATTTATATCTCATACTTGTCAGGCAATCACATTAAAATATACCACTACCTCAGCATCCCACAGTTTATTTAGCTATTTTCTTATTGTTGAACATTTAGATTTTGGGGGCTTTGAGAGGGGGGGTTACATGTAATATTACTGTAAAAATCTTTGTATTTATAGATTTTCTTTTCAGGACCACTATTTAGGAAGGGCATTGATAAACTTCAACACATTCAAAAGAGAGTGACAGGATGGTTAGGGTATTGAAATATGTCATTCAGGGAATTAGGGATGTTTAGTCCAGAGAAGAGACAACTTAAGGGATAGACAATAGCTTTCTTCAAACATTTGAAGGGATGTTGTGAAAACAGTATTAGACTTGTTCTGTTTGGTCTAAGAGATAGAATTAAGAATGATAGATGGACATTATTGGGGGGCAGATTTCTGACTAACTGGAACAGATTATTTTATATGATAGAGAATTATCTGTCTTTGGAGTTTTTTAAACTCAGGCTAGATGAAGACTTATTCAGAATGCTGTGCTTTCTGTTTCCCACAGTTCTGGGCACATAGGAGACACTTAGTAAAGATTTATTGACTAGTGAATTAATTGATGACATAGGCAATAATTTGAGAGTGAAAAGAGAGAAGAATAGGGAGGGTAAACTCATTCCTCTAAATGACATGATATACTAGAAAGAGCTTTGTTTTGGGAGCCTTCATACAACCTCTGCCATTGAATCCTTATAATACCTTGGGCAAGTCCCTTAACCTCTCTTTCTTGTAATCTTAAAAAAAATAATAGAGCAAGATTATCTCTAAGATGCTTTCATAGTTCTAACATTCTGTTTTCTTTTTAATATCTCCTTTAGCCACAGTATTCAGGATTCTGTATTATAACATGCTGTAGTATATTCTAGCTATATAGCTCTATACTAGCTTTAATATACTGTATTCTGAGGTGATTTCTAGGCCTCTGATTCTTTGAATCTATGAAAAAGATATTTTTCCACTGAAAAACTGAAAATTGTATTTATAGTGAATTTAGACCTATCTTGAAAGATGAGTTTAAAAATGGACAAAACCCAGAAGAACCTAATTCTACTATGACTAGAAAATGTGGTATTGTTTATCTCACCTCTAGACTCTGATGAGGTATGGAATGCTGTATTCTCCTAGTACTGATCGTCCTAGTGCTTTAAGATGATGTTGTATCTTTCTTCAGCATTTCCAAGATGATGGAAACTAACCTACCACTCTCTCCTAAATCTTACACTTATCAGCAGGTTACAGAAGAAAATAATTCCTTTCTGTCAAGGAGACAAGTTAGTGTGTGTGTGTGTGTGTGTGTTGTATATGTTTAAAATCACTATTTTTCTTGGCCCTTTGCCTGTGTTTCTATTAACAGTAAGCCATAATACCTTCAATGAAAACTGGGACAATATAGTCTTCAGTAATGAGGTGGCCAAGAAATCTGTAGCAAGCCTCAACCAATTTTGAATTTCTGACTAAAAATCATAGTAACTGACAAAATTCTTTACAGTTAAAAAGCACTTTATAGGCATTATGTCAGTTGACCATCCTCACCCGAAACCTATAAAGGAGAGAGGGCAGGGAAAGACATCCTTATTTTACAGAAGAACTAAGTTTCAGATTGATACGGGGGTTTGCCCAAAGGTACCCAACTAGTAAATGACAGCAGTTGGAATCCCAATGTGTATCTCTCTCCAAGACCTGTGGGGTTTTTTTCCCCATTTTTACCACTAGATTAACAATCACAATAATGATCATTTAATTGATGTTGTTCAGACTGTGTTTATACCCAGTATCTCATTAATCCTCCCTTGAGGGAGATAGAAGCAACAATACAGTGCCTGTTTGATTTTTGGGGAGGGAAAAAACAGATTAAGTGACTTGCCCAAGGTCATGTAGTTCCTAAGTGAATTGGAAAAGGACCAGATCTTGCCAGCCTAGATCTAGGTTCTTTGCATTATCTCCCTTTACTTAAGCAAATAATGAAAATAAAACTTCCAAAGGAAGGATTAAACTAAGAAGAAAAACTGAATTTGAATTGTTGTCTGGGACAGGCTGTGAGTCACTCAGGGCTTCTTGGGAGCTATTTAGTATCCCAGGACAGCACTCTTGGCTCTGAGGCCAGGGCAGTAACCTCTGTTGGTACTTATGCCCACTACATCCTTCTTTAAGGATAGGAAACTGGACATATGTCCAATTACTTCAATTCAGAAAAGAAGAACTAAAGAAGATCTCAGAAGTAGCTGTGTGACTGGGTGGATAGAGTGCTGGGCCTGGAATCAGGAAAACTTGAATTCAAATTCAGCCTCAGACACTTACTAGCTATGGGATCCTGGGCAAGTCACTTAACCTCATTTGCCTTAAGCCATTGGAAAAGGAAACAGAAAACCACTCTGGTGTCTTTTTCAAGAAAATACTATGGATAGCATAATCCACAGGGTCATAAAGAGTTGGACACGACTGAACAACAATAACAAAGAGAATCTTGTCTAAATCCTCATTAGTGCTTCCTTCCCCAGCACTAAAGCTCATGGGTAGGTTTTGGAGCAGCACAAGCTATGAACATAAACCAAAACAGTACTTTGTATACACACAGACACACACACACACATTATAGTGATGGCACAAGGGGAGGAGACCCACAAACAGATACCAGAAGTTCTATCCCAAATACATCACACCTTACCTCCCGACTCTACCTGTCTTTTCCCTAGGCACATTTGGTGAATTCTAATCACAATAACTACTGATTTCCCATCTAAACGTTTTTTGGTATTCACCACGATCTCTCATGTCCCAACTATCCCTGAAAGTACATTTATCAGTTACTTTTGAAAATTCTATTTTCTCACTTGAATTTGGCCTAGAAAGAAGTATACCCCCTTTCTATATTTAAAGGGGAAGCCATGAAAAGAAAGGAGCAGCTAGGTGACACTGTATAGAAAATGCTGAGCCTGGAGTCAGGAAAACTCATCTTCCTGAGTTAAAACCTGGCCTCAGACACTTACTAGCTATGTGACACTGGGCAAGTCACTAAACCCTGTTTGCCTCAGTTTTCTCATGTGTAAAATGAGCTGGAGAAGGAAATGTTAAATCATGCCTGTATCTTTGCCAAGAAAACCCCAAGTGGGGTCATGAAAAGTCAGATACAACTGAAAAATGGCTCAACAAATGAACATGAAATTGAAACATTAAAGGTAGAACACAGAATACAGTGTTATAACTTGAAGAAACTTTACAATTTAGGATTGAGAGTGAGAAGAAAGGAAGTGAAAGGAGGCTTAGGGGACCAAGGAAGTCCCTTGCAGTGATACTGAAAGCAAAGGAAACCAGCATTCACCTGGAGGCTTATCACTATACTGCAGGATTTGTCAGCTTTACCAACTTCTTGGCTTTGCCCTACTACAGTTTTATCTTTCCAAATCATAGTATTCAAGGCCCACCTTCTCCATAAAGCCTTTCCTGAAGACTACTACTAAAGACACTGATAGGTAACACAATGGATTAAATGCTGTAAGGAAAACCTAAGTGCAAATCTAGCCACACACACTTACTAACTGTGTGACCCTGAGCAAGTCACTTAACCTGTTTGCCTTGGTTTCTTCAGTCATAAAATGGAGATAATAATAGCACCCACCTCCCAAGGTTGTTGTGAGGACATAATAGACACTTCAAAATTCCTTCCTTCCCTCCTTCTTTCCATCCATCCTTCCTTCTTTCTTTCCCTCCTTCTTTAAAATTGCATATTTACACATACATCTTATCCCTTGCAATTAGCCTATATACTCCTTGAGGGAATTGGGTCTTATTCATTTTATATTAGAATTCTGCCTATAATACACAACTCATAATTTGGGATGAAGGGAAGGGGAGTGGGAAGAAGAAGATGGAGGAGAGAGGTTGAGAACTGGAAATAAGAGAATTTAATTCAAGTTCCAACTCCTCTACTTACTAGCTGAGACGTCTACCTTAGGCCAGTCACTTCATCCGATTAGTCTTCAACATACATAGCTTGGCACATTATATGTTTAAAAGGGAAGAAAAAAATCATATCAAAAATCCAGGGAGTGACTAAACTTTCTGATAACAGGTTACTAAAAAGAAAGTCTCCCAAATGGTCTTTGAGTATGTGATACTTCTGATCCCCATCATCAGCCTCCTTACTTTCCCTTAATTGTACCAAAATATTTCTGTCTGAGATAACCAAAAATCCCCTGGAATTAAGCTGCTTTCTTATGCACAAAACAATTAAAAGCGCTTCCCATTAACTTCATCTGTGGGCTCCATAAGACCTCTTTACTACATCACTGATTTTCACAGTTGGAATTTTACATGGCACTGCTACCCTGCCACTTCCATATTCTGGCTTAAAGATTTCCCCAGGGCCAACACAGCCCTCATATCTATGCTTAAAATTCAGATATAGCTGAGATTTGAAATCTCTGCCACAGATCATCTCTAGGTGCAGCTCCATATTGCTGTTGCTTCTGCTCCTAAGTCTAAAGAAAAGGAAGTATATGCAGATATCAATTAGGCTGCTCATTAGCCTGTACCTATTCCTCTGGGCACTTAAGAAACGTAAGATTTCACTTGTGACTCCAGTGGTTACTGCTAATTGATTTAATTCTGCCTCCATTAGCTGTTAGGCAAACTGAGAAAGTATATTGATTAGTAGATTGTTGAAACTTCCTATACCATTGTAGGTGTAGATAGAGCCATTACTTAGAGCAAATCAGAATCTTAGAATGTTGCAGTTGGGAGAGACCTTTGAACACAGAATGTTAGAACCTGGAACACAAGGTACTACAACACAAAATGCTTGAACTATAAGGGGCCTGAGAACATAGAATGTCAGAACATAGAACAGTAGAATAGTAATGGATCTTAAGGACAGAATGTCAGATCTAATCAAGTCCCTGTTTGAGAGGTAACAGGTGCCTATTTAGAGAGGAAATTGAGACCCCAGGGAAGCAAAGGGACTAGTTTCAATTTACACAGCTATTTACTAATAGAAACAGTGCTAGAATGCCAATCTCCTAAAATCCTGTTTAGCGTTTTTTGTTATACTGTAGCTTTGGTTACATGTCATAGTGGAGAGAGCTCTGGACAAGTCAGGAAGACCTAAATTCCAATACTGTCTCTTACACTTCTAGCGGTATAACCTTGGGCAAGTAACTAAACCTCTTTCAGTCTCATCTAAATATGGGGATGATAATATCTACTTCACAAGATTGTTGTGCAGGCCTAATGAGGTAACATATGTAAAGCACCATAAAGCACTACATAAAACTAGGTATTACTACTACTAAAATGCTTATTTGTTTCTTAGAAATAAACTAACCCTACAGTTTAGGTCCACAGCCATCAGGTAGTAGAAGTGTACTATCGCTTCTTGTTTAGTCTTTATACTAAGGCATTTTTTTTTTAGTTTAACATTAATTAAGTTTTCTACCATGAGCTAGGAACAGTATTTAGTTTCACACACTAGTATGGCTAGTATCACACTTACAGAGTGACAAAGACAAAAATGAAATCATCCTTCAAAGAGTTTACAATTTACTCTCATAAAAACGGATATTCTGTTGAAAATTAGGATGCTTTTTCTGACCTTTATTATAAAAATGTACTGTAATTCCATCAAAGTCAGTAAACAACTTTGGCTTTATTAAGGAAAGCATAATATCATAGGATAATTTGTAAAAGAAATAAAGAAGGTGAAATTCATTACCTTTCTCACTAATCCTTGATTCATTAAATCACAGTTTAAACTAGCATTGATTTTACACAGACTTTTATGACCAAACTCTTTTATAATACCGTGATTATTAATGGTTCCCAAAGCTTCTTGGACCTTTTTCTGGCTCTCTTTGTCCCACACTAATATGACATCAGCATCCTCTCTCATGCAGAGAATCATAGGGTTACAGAATATTATAACTAGAAGGACCTTAGAGATCATCTTCTAGCCCAAACCATTTAATTTAATCTATGAAGAAACTAAAGCATAGACAGGTCAGGTTTTGTCTAAGCAGCTTTCAGTCCTCTAGTCATAGTACTCTGGTTTCTCCCAAACTACTCAGAGAGATTAGTCAATTGTCAGTCAGCATTTAGCAAGCATTTACTAGTGCTAGGCACATATCTAATCTGTGGCCAAACCTTGTTGATTTTGCCTCTTCCACATCTCTCACATTTTCCCCCTAATCTCTGATCTCACCACAATCTCAGTTCTTCATCGCCTCCCCTCTGGATTATTACAGTAGCATTCTAAGTCCTCCCTGAATCTAGTCCATCTTTCCTCTTCAGTCTAAAGCATAGGGGGTGACCATAGCATTCTGCTGTTGAGGAAGCTTTAATGATTCCCATTACCTTTAGGACAAGATCTTCTATTTGGCATTTAAAGGACTGTGATCATCTAGACCTAGATTTTCTTTTTCTAAAATGACTTTTAGAAAGTTATTTAGACTTTCTAAATCCATTTTTCCTACCTGTAAAATGGGCTTTTGACCTCATCCATTCAACTGAAACTGTTCTCTCCAAAGTGACCAGTGATCTCTGAATTGGCAAATATAGTGACTTTTCCTTATTTTTCCTTCTAAATACATTTTGACTTCTCTGCATTCTTTGATGCTGTAAATCACCCTCTTGTTCTTGACACACTCATGTCTCTCGGTTTTCAGGACACTCCTCTCTCTTGTTTCTCCTCCTACCCATCTTACTGCTCCTTCTCAGTTTCTTTTGTTTTATCTTCAGCCATGTCATGCCTGCTACTCATAGGTATCCCACAGGGCTCTGCCCTGGTCCCCCTTCTCACTCTATACCACTTCTTTCTTTCTTTCTTTCTTTCTTTCTTTCTTTCTTTCTTTCTTTCTTTCTTTCTTTCTTTCTTTCTTTCTTTCTTTCTTTCTTTCTTTCTCTCTCTCTCTCTCTCTCTCTCTCTCTCTCTCTCTCTCATCTCTTTCCTTCCTTCCTTCCTTTTTGGAGGGGGAAGGTGGGGCAATTGGGGTTAAGTGACTTGCCCAAGGTCACATGGCTAGTAAATGTTAAGTGTCTGAGGCCGGATTTGAACTCAGGTCCTCCTAACTCCAGGGCCAGTGCTCTATTCACTGCACCTCCTAGCCACCCCATTCTGTACTATTTCGATTGATTTTCATCCATTCCCATGGATTCATTGACCATCACCATTGGGATCATTCTGAAATCTGCTTATCCAGTCCTACCCTCTCTTCTTCCCTCTAGTCTCACATCTCTAACTGACTATTTGACATCTTGAACTGCATTGTAGACATCTTAATTCAACATATCCAAAACATAAATCGTTCCTATAAAACTATGTCCCCTTCCAGACTTCCCTATTACTATCAAGGGCATAACCATCCTTCTAGTCCCCTAGACTAACAGTGTCAGTGCTATAAATATGCTGTTACTATATATATATAGGTTATCTTACTAACAAGTGAGTAGACTTTTTTCTCCTATTAAAGAGGAGGTGCCTTTTCATTTAACTCTTTTTACTTCCCTTTATTACAATTCTTTAACCAAAACTGGAAACATAAGCATGGCAAAGTACAAAGGACCTATGTTAGTAGGTCCTGGGTTCAAATTCTGCTTCCAGCTGTTACAAGCTTTGTGACCACACTCTCTGAGCATCAGTTTCCTAATCTTTAAAGTGCCTGCTATTCTAACTTACTAGTGTGGCTCAAATGAGATCACAGATATAAAGCATCATGCAGACTTTAAGGCACACAGAATTTAACATGATGTATCAATGTTCAATGTCATCAACACTGTTAAAGTAGTAATGCTGTATATCAAAGTGAGATTATGACATGTTCACAGAAGCGAGACTAGAATATCTATGAACACTGAAGTACATGCCAGATGAGGAGTAACTGTAAGACCTAGAAAGGGATTATTAGGCATGTGTTACACTAGTTGAAATATGAGGTCTCCTTCCAGCTTTTCCATTCTGTGATTCTTTGATGCCAATGTATTGTTGTTAGGAGCAACAACTTAAAATTAAAACTGCCACAAATTTTGAAGAAATCCTCCTCATTATTCTTAACAATGATCTTAACTCAAATAGTAGAATGAATAAAGTTTTAACTGAAGGCACCTCCTACCTAAATGAAAAAAAGTATGTTAGCAAGATAACCTATATGGTAACAGCTAATATTTCTACAGCACTTAACCACTTAGAAAGTTCTTTTTCTAACAATGCTCTGAATTAGATAAGGCAAATCAGTCATTCAGTTAACAAACATTTATTGAGTGTAAGGCATGTAGCTAAATGTATAAAAAGAAAGGTAAAAGACAGCCCCTGCTCTCAAGAAGATCATAATCAAGTCGGGGAGGCAGCATGTAAATAAGTAGGTACAAACAAGCTACCTACAGCTCATGGGTTTTTTACAGAGCATCCACAGGGGCCTCAATGCTAGGTGCTGTGGAGGGTATAAAGAAAGCAAATACAGCAGGTCATACCAAGAATCAGTCAACAAGCATGCTAAACACAGAGCTTCATAAGTAGTATATATGCATTCAATAAAGACCTCTTCGTTGATTGAGTGATTGCATTCTTTTTGGAGAAATAAAATTAGCTTACTGGAAATAATAGAGAACAGTATGAAAATACAAATCATTATAACTTTGGACAATCAATTTGACTCTACGCCTAGTTTTCTCAGCCATAAGATGGAGAGATATGATGAGATGATACCTAACATGTTTTTCTAATTGTAATGTTCCATATTCTATGCTCTAACAAGGTCCGTTATAGTATTGACGGTCTTGTTCTAAGGTTCTTTACAGTTTACTTATTGCTAACATACTCTCTGCTAAGCTCTCTTTAACCTCTAACATTCTTTATTTTTAAATGTTGTTACATTGTGTAGTACAGATGATACAAAATTGGCTTCTGGCTTCTGAAAGGCCTTATCTTTAAGGGACGGGAGAAAGAGTGGCCAGCAAGGCCCTAGCTCCCATGCAAGTGAGGTAGCATGGCATAATGAAAAGGGGCCTGGACTTGGAGTCAGGAAACCTGGATTCAAATCTCTGCTACTACAGTTTTTAGTTGTGTGCCCATGGATGGGGTCTTGTCACATCTTTGAACTTCAAGTTCTTTATCTCCAAAATGGAAATTATGATATTTGCACTGCCTACCTATATCATGGAAAAGCATTTTGTAAACCTTAAATACAACATAAATGTCAGTTGCTATTAAAATGACTCAGGACAGGAGCATACAGTGAGTAAAGGAAATTGACTTGTTGACAGCCCCTAGCCTCCTATGCTGGTTAACGTCTTTAGCATTTTCAACTTTGCTGTACCATTGACCCTTGGTTTTTTTTTTCCTCAAGCCCCAATCCTTGTGTTTATGCCATTGTGAAAACCTTCCATTAGTATTTTCTCACCTTTACTTTATTTGACCCCTTTTGTCATAGCGTCTTATGACTTCCTTTCTCTCAGGCTTTCCTAGTTTTCACCATGATTTAATGCTTTCATAGCCTTTCAGAGCTGAAAGAAACCTTAAAGATTATCTAGTCCAGTAACCTCATTTTTCAGAAAAGGAAACTGAAATCCCAAAAGGGGAAGGGGCTTACTCTCCCAAGGTCACACAAATTAGTGTAGATCAGGACTATAATAGATCTCCTAACTCACCAGCCAGTGTTCTCTCTCTTTCATCATACTTTTTATACAGTTTTGATTCTTCACTTTTTATGGCCAGATGTACTCAAATAATCAGTTATCAGCTATTATTACCCTTGTCAAGCTGGCACCTGTAGTGCTGAGTGAGGAGTCTTGGACCTGAGGACTTGAGTTCAAGTAAGTCTGGTGATTATTAACTCTGTGATCTTGTGGGGAAAAGAGAGGAGATGAGCATATATTTTGCACCTACTATGTGCCAAACACTGTGCTAAATACTTTATATTATTACCTCATTTGATTCTCACAACAACCTAGAAGGTACACACCGTTATTATTCCCATTTTACAGTTGAGGAAGTTGAGATAGGCAGAGGTTAAGCAATTTGCCCAGCATCATATTAGTTAAATATCTGAGACTGAACTTGAACTCAGGTCTTTGTAACTCCACACCCAGCAACCTGTGTACTGCACCACTAAGCTGCCTCTTTAGATGATTCATTTAAGCTCTCTAGCCCTGAATTTCTACCTCTATAAAACATATGCCTTGGCCTAAATGTTTCCTAAGGTCCCTTCCAACTCTAGTAACTCAGTGGAATAAATGTTAACAGAATTAGAAGAGGAGAGAGATCAGCATGAACCATAGAATAGTCAAGTTAGGCTTCCTGGAGGAGATAGAATTTGGGTTGGCATTTATAGGGTGACTTGGATTTGACAAGGAATGAGGAATCATTAATAGTTGCTAAAGTGATAACCTCTTTTATCCTATAAGATATAATAATAAACTTAGGCAACTTGATATAACAAAAATTCTAACAAGCTAAAAGCATCCTTGTGTCCAAAGTCTCCCTTGTCTATTGTGGTGATAGCTCCATTATGCTATCAGAATATTAGCTCACAGGACCACCAGCAAATTAACCACCATTTACATAAGCTACAAACTTTTCTCCCTGCTTCCCTAATCGTAATGTATATTAACAATATAAATTGGATTGTAGGAGTAATGGCTAAACTCCTAAAAAGAACAATTTATTTCCTAGTACCCTTAGGTACATATAAAGCATCCTGGTAAATGCTGAAAATTGATAGGCAATTTGCAAATGATCCTAAACTATTTACTCAAACACTTATCTTGCTCAACTCCATGGGGGAAGAGGGGAGGAAGGAAGTGGAAGTAGGATACTGGGAGACCTGGGTAGAAAGCAATAGAAAGCAAAAAGAGTGGTCTTCATAGGAAAGTATAGACATGGATGACAGCCAGTAAAATCACTCAGCCTAGAAATAGAGCATTGTGTGCAACAAACAGCAAAGAGGCCAGTGTCACTGAACTGCAGAGTATATACAGTGGAGTAGGTGGTAAAAAGAGTGGAAAGGTAAGAAGAAGTCAAGATATGAAAAACTTTAAGAGCCAAACAGCATTTTAAATTTCATTCTGGAGGTAATAGGGAGCTATAGGAGTATATTGAATGGAGATGTGTCACTTAAGTGTTACTATAGTAAGCATATTAGGAGGAATATTTAGACTTATAGTTAAGAGAAATGGGTTCTAGTTCTTGACTCTTTCTGTAACTAAATGACCTGAAAAAGTTACTTTGTGAATGAATTTTATTTACAAAATGAGGCCTTTGGACTAAATGAGGATCATTTTAGCTCTGAAAGTTGTATGATTGTATTTGACATTAGTGGACCTGAGTTTGATTAGATTAGAAAAAAAAAATATCTGAGTCCAAAATCCATTTTTGCTACTTTACTAATCATGTTACATTTCTTAAGTCATATAACCTCTTTTGGCTTGTTTCCTTATTTTTTAAATAAGAGGAGTTAATAAGATACCTTTTGGATCTTAATTTTATGATTTTTAAAATAGTTTAAGTGGAAATACAGATTCATTTCTTTAGAAAATTAGATGCTTTCTACTAAAATTGTTCCAGTTAATTTCTCTAAAACTAATCCTGTTTTTTTCAATTTCTATTCACAAATAAGAGATATATTTCCATAATCACAATACCAAAGTTCTTCCAATGGGTTAAATTAAAAACGTTTGATAAAGAGATAAAACTGTCAAGTCTACTGGATAGTAGGAAGTATAATCACAAAGATACTGGTAGGAAGAAGTAGGTTTTGATGAAATTAAATCTTACAAATAAATAGGGAAAAGAATAAAATCAGGAGAGAAGATGAGTAGCAAGACATCTAAAAGAGTACAAACATCTCTTAATGAATATTGCAAGATAAAGGGAAATGAGGAAACAAAGAATCCTATGGATCCCCAAGAGAGCATGCTACCTCTGCAGGAAGTTTTGTAATGGTTCAAGAGACAAAGCATAATGAAAGGTGAAATCATAATATGAGTTGAAGGAACAACTTATAGGAGAACAAATGTCAGAATTTGTGTGCTGAAAAACAGAAATAATTAGTAGAATTTAAAAATAGGCAACTTAAATCCATAGTGGCTAATCTTTCCATAGAAGCAAAAGACATGTTGAGTGAAAGAATATTGAAGTGGAGAGCAATTTGTAAGACAAGGACCAAAAAGTAATAAAACATTAAGAGAACATGTGATCTCTATAAAAGTAAAGCACGTTGCTTTCAAAGTCAGAATGTGTGAAGGAGTCTCAAGGATTATAGGCTTCCCAAGAAGAATCTGATAGTCAAAAAACCTGAACTCCATAATGCAAGAAACAAAAGAAAAGTGCTAAGACCTTCTGAAAACAGGAAAAAGTACCAATCTAAAGGATCCACAGATCACTTTCAGGAAAAAAAGGCTTCAAACTACAAGAAAATAGTGATTAAATTTAATAATTCTGATGACAAACAATATCTTCTGCAAGCGACTAGGAGAAGAGACTTTGAAATATAAAGGAAAAGAAATTCCAGCTGAAATCTTTCTCCCTTTGATATCTCTGAATTGTTCCTATTTCAACTCTCTGTGTCCAAACAGAATAGAATCATAAAATTTTAGAGCTAGAAGAGACCTCAGATATCATATAGTCTGACTCCTTTATTTTGTAAAAGGGGAGCCTGAGTCTCAGAGGGCAGTGGGGGCTTAGTGATCAGCTTGGGTTTATAACCTGTCTCTTCATTCCAAGTTTAATATGTACTGCTATAGGCCCATGGCAAGCAAAATAAAAAAAATTTTTGAATGATAAGTCAGTTCCCAAGTTTTTGGTTTCATATATATTTTGTATTTTTTGTTTTTGGAGAGGGGAAGGCAAGGCAATTGGGGTTAAGTGATTTGCCCAAGGCCACATAGCTAGTAAGTATGTCAAGTGTCTGAGGCTGGATTTGAACTCAGGAACTCCTGATTCAAATGCTCTATTCACTGTGCCACCTAGCTGCCTTCTCATAGACATTTTGAAGAAACATTTCTACTTCCTTGTATACTAACTGCCTTTCATTTCCATGTCATTTCTATGTCTTTGTAAGTTCTTTGGGAACAGAGTGGGACAGTGGATTATAACAGAAAAATTATCAGGCTGACATTTAGGATATATAAGTTCTAGTCCTCACTCTGTTACTCATTCTGTGAATTTGGGCAAATAGTTTTCCTTTTCTGTGTCTCAATTCCCTGTCTATAAAATGAAAATTTGGATAAACTTATCTTTAAGGCCTAAGTCCAATTCTAATTTTCTATGTCCTAGCATTCTGTATTCTAAATTTTCTTCCAGTTCATACAATCTATGGTATGTTTTTTTTTAAGAATCTTTCTAGCCCTAACATTCTTTGTTCTATCTTCTAATACTATTTGTTTTAAAAATCCTTTAAGCTCTAACATTCTATTTCCTAATATCTCTTCTATTTCTGACATTCTCTGTTTCATATTTGCAGGGCCCTTCCAGTTCTAACATTCTGCAAGCTAATTCTGAACACATTCATACTATAGGCAGCCTCCTTCCTCATCCAAGCCCTGAGTCAGCATAAAATGAGTCATCTCCTCTTGGTCTGGTAGACAGCAGATGATTTGGCATAGATTGGGTAGTTACTCATCCTCAGGGACACAGGTAATATATTTTCCACTTTGCTTTCCTTTTGAAAATCATAGCCTAGAAACATCTGCCCTAAAGCAGTATCTCCAGAATGATAGCTCTTCCACATTTGTCCCAAGGAGTCAGAGGTATTCTCTTATTCCATTCCCCATAAAGGAGTAGAAGCCAGGGCATTTGGGAATGGGAAGTAGGCCCCAACAGCAGAAGGTAACAACAATTTGGAATGTTCCCAGGTAGTGGGACATGTAATACCAATCACCTTTATGAAAAATATTTCTCCTTAGAAGGAAGCTAAGAAGTTATCTACTTTTGCTCCCCCAACCTTGTCAAGGAACCAACACCTCCTGACTATTGTATATCCAATATCAGAACAAGAAGAGTTTCCACTGAGCCCACTGTCCAATACATAGGTACCCTGAAGTCAGGTTGCACCAATCAATATTTTTTATACATTGTAACCAAGTGAGAAGGTCTAGTCCCTTTGGTACTCTGAGCCTCCAACTGTTCCATTATGAAATAGAGATAATAATAGTACTTAAACTAGCTACCTTAAAGGACTATTATGGGGCCTTTGGTTATTTACTAACTGTACAGCCATGGGCTAATCACTTAATTTCTCTGTTTCAGGGCTTCAGTTTCCTGGTGTGTCAAATAAAGTAATTGGATTATATGACCTTTAAGATCCCTTTCAACTGTAATACATGCTAGTTGATTGATGGATCCTTATAAGTTAATACTAACTTGTAAATCCTTTTGGAATATAAGTTGTTATTTCCCAGACTAAGCTCCATTAGGGCAGTACTGTGCCGTGCTTAGGATAATACTCTACACACAATTGGTGCTTGATAAATGTCTGTTGGATGAACTAAGGAAGCATGAATGAATGTCCTGCTCTAAGATACAATAACTAGATTCTGTAAAGGAGGCTGATTCTAGGAGATTCAAATACTGTTCACCTTCTGATTCATTCTTTAGTCATCTCAATGCTCCCATACTCCACCCTAGTCTCCACATGCAACTCCAGCTCCTTCCCTGGAACCTTGGGCTTTTTGCTAGTGATCATTCACCATATCCAGCCTGAACCCATCCCCACCATGCTGCTCTCCAGGCATCTTCTTGCTGCCATGCCGACACATTTAAAACTTTCCTTCTCACAGCATGGGCTTTTTTTGTTTGTTTGTTTGTTTTTAAACTCATATGCTGAGAACAGTAATCAAATCAATCCTGCCATTTTTAGAAAAGATATTTCAATAAATTGTCCTATGACTCCATTCCCCATCCCTCTGACTTCCTTGTTCAGAACATTCTTCCCTGGCCACCAATTCCTCTGTATTTGTTTTCTATAAGATTGTAAACTCTTTGAAGGCAGGGACTGTCCTACTTGCTTATATGTATCTCCTCAGCATTTAACACAGTGCCTGGAACTTAGCAAGCACTTGATAAAAGCTTTCTTCATTCATTTAGTCACTCATTCATTGTGATAGTTCCAAAGCAGAGAATAGCCCCTAGGGCTTTAAGAGTCAAACCAATAATTTAAAAAACAAGAAGAACAACCCAGTACCTGGGCAATCCTGGAATGACATTAACAAAATCCTAAGGGGCATCTTCCTTGCTTTGGCTTCTGTATTGCCCTGCATCAGTCTCCCCAGAAACCTAAGTAGCTGGGGAAGTATAGCCTGAGCCTCTTCCTTCTCTCCACTCTCAGCCCCATACCTCTAATTGCAGAAAACAGAGGTAAATATAGGGAGTCATTCTTTTTTACTCCCCTACCAGTAGGAACAAAGAGCTGATTTTTGTCATTAAAAAAATTAGTTTGGCATCTCTGAAAAAGCTGTTATTTTAGTTTAAATTTTGACTACCTAGAAATATAATTCCCAAATATAGAGTTATTCCTATAAACTGAGTTATAGTATTGTGAAACTGCCTGATGATTTCAGGTAGTGTGTATGTGTAGGTCCCAGAAAAGTACACTCTCTGAGAAGGATGATTGTCACTGGCTTGCTAGTAGAGAATGGAGGGTGACAGATACGTAGAGATGGCATTCACTGGAATCTGCAGTAGTAGTTAGACAGCTAGAGAAGCTGATGGCTGAGAGCACCTTTTGGGGGACTTGGATTTTTTCATCTTCAGCCAATGACAAATCTATTATCCATGTTTTTCTTGTGGGCCTACAATGTACGAAGGACTATGCTAGTTTCTTTGGGCCGAAGAGTAGTTATAAAAATGCTGATTATATTGTATGGTCCTTCCCTTGAAGAAAGTTATAGTATAAATGGGGAGAAAGACCATAATGAGCCCTTGTGTACTTGTACTGAGTACCATGTTGCTGTGTACAGAATGGTGTACTCATTGTTTGGGTAAACATGCCTAACTCCCTGCATTTGCTGCCACCGTTCTCTCCAAACAAAATGCCTCTCATCCTTTCCTCTCTGAACTCTGTTTTCACTCTCCAGACTTTCTCTCCTTCATGTGGATACTTTCTCCTCACCTCCTTTTCAGCACCTTTTAATGTTCTGGAGACACCCCATTAAAATGTAAACTCCTTGAGGTCAGGGATGATTGGCTATCTGCATGCATTTGCATTCCAAATGCTTAGCACACTACATGGCACATAAATGCTTAGCAAATGTTTTTTGACCTAACTTCACCATCTAACTAACCATCTCTGCCTGACAAGATCCAAAATGTGGAAAGAGCATTGACTTGAAATTGGGAAAGACCTGAGTTCACATCCTGTTTCTGATGCTAGATGTGTGACCTTGGATGAGCCACTCAGGCTCTCTGAGCCTCAGTTTTCCTATCTACAAAATGGAGATAATATTACCTACCTCACAGGTGGTTGTGAGGAAAAAATGAAATACTTTTAAATTGCTTTGCAATTCTCAAAGTACAGTAAAGGTGTTAGCTATTTATCTTATTATTCAAGAGTAGTTCTAGTTATGCCTCTTCCAGAAAGCCTTCCTTGATCTGCAGATGATAGTTTGTGATCTCTTCCATTTCTGAACTCCCACAACTCTGTCCTTTCCTCTTCTACAGTAATTAACACGTCCTATATTAGTTCATTCTGCACATAGTGTGTATATATGTATACATATTACATATATAACATATATATGTATATGCATATGCACACATATACTGTATACTATATATGTATCACTAAACTATAAGTTCTTTGAAGATAATTTCATATGTATATGGATACACACACATGACTTAGTTCATTGGCATAGTGGGGAGTCTCCTGGGAATCAGGACACTTCAGTTTGGGGCTTGGTTCTACACATCTATATCCCTGTGACTTTAGGAAAGTCTCACTTCTCTTAGCCTCAAATTCTTAATCTTTAACATGAGAGGATTAGACTAACTGATTTCTAAGGTTCCTTCCAGCTCTGATTTTCAGTTTTATGTGTTTTAAGATCTTATGTTTTAAGGTCTATTCCAGATCTTAAATTCCATATACTAGCATTCTATACTTCAAGGGCCTTATATTCTTTGTTGTAACAATCTATGTTCTAAGACTGAAACAGAGTCAAACACTCTGTGGTCCTGTGACCTAGCATATTACATTCAAGTAGCAAACCCTGGGATAACTCGACATCTTTTTACAAGGTCTCTAGGTGTGGCCATCTCACTGCAGGTGGTTTGACAGGCTTGTTTCAGGAAAGAGAAGAATAGGCCTCATAAGGTGGGTGCCGCAGGGAGGAACAGGTTGTTCTCAGTATCCTCCCCAGTACCCTGAGCACCAAATGGATAGACTCCCTGTGGCTTATTTCATTAGTGCCATGTTACAAATGGCTCTGCTTTGAGGGCTTTGCTCGAGGAAGAAACAGAATCATGTTTTGTTCTTCTCCTGATTGGCAGTTAGTCATCTGGAAATGCTTTCTCTGCTCATGATTTCCAAATAAAAGACATGGGTGTCCTTCCTTAGAGAAACATGTTATTTTTAGATACGCCATAGCTCAGTAATGAATAATAATACTGCAGTGATAATAACAAGGAGAGAAATCCAGATCCCTAGTCTGGGAATCACAGCCTAAGTTCTATTTCCAGCTCTGACTCTCGCTTTGTGATCTTAGATAATTTGCTTCCATATCTAATTTTCCCCAAATGGGGCAAGCATAGTATAGTGGGAAAAGCCCTGGACTTGTGATCAGGAGAGATCTGGGTTCACATCTCACCTCTTATACTTTCTCTCCCCATGACCATGACCAAATCTGTTAACTTCACCAAGCCTCAGTTTCCTCATATGATTTTTGGAGGTTATCTATTCCAACATCCCTGTTTAACAGATGAAGAAACTAAGGCCCAGATTCACTGAAGGCCACAGAGTAGATTAGACTGAAGCCTAGGTTCCCTGCCTTCCAGTCTGATACACATTCCCCCCACTACCACTCCAGCCATCATTGTCTTCCACGTTCCTATATTTAGGTCTGATGTAGTTCTTGGAATTGAATTGGCCACCACAGGCCCTGTCCATATCACCCTGCATCAGAGAATTCTTATTTCTTTATGAACTATGCTTGTTTGTCCATCAAGGCATTTTCTGGGCATGCAAAGCAGAGTACTGAGAAGGCTTGGCATAGAGCCTGTGGTCATTTTTCTTCCCAGCATCTTTGGACACTGAGTAGGGGTGAAGCAGACTTTTAAAGCTTAAATAACCACAATCTGCACTATTAGGCCAATGGCCAGCCACTTCCCAGTGCATAAGCTATCTGTTCTTTGTGTAGGTGATATACATAGGACCTCTACAGAGTTGATATCAGCTTTCAGTTTGACAGCAGTTTTATAGTTTCAGACTGGGAGCTGAGGCAATCTTTGCTACAGCCGGAGATGGGAGGGGTAGGGTATTGGGGGAGCATGAAATTGCTGTTAGAGTTTACTGAAACAGAGCAATGTATAAGAGGTGAGATTATGGGTACTAAGAGTGAAGAGAATGTATGATAGGAAGAGAAAGGCTTCCTCATTCCAGTTCAAGCAATGGCCTGGCATGTAGGAGACTGATTCTAATCTCACTCTTCCTGTACTTTACAGTATGGCCTTTAGCAAGGCACTTACACTCTACCTCAGATCTCTCATTCTCCAGTTATAATATGCCATGGTTGCCTAAAGTTATCTAGGAATTAACATTTCATTTCCTGACATCCTGTATTCTAAGGCCCTTCCAACTCTAAACATCTGTGTTCTACATTTTATTTCATGATAATAAATAAATCTTAATCTGTGATTTAGGAAAAAAAACAGCTTCACAAGAATAAGATGGCAGAGTCATGCCTAGAAGTAGTTAATTTTGAAAAGATCAAATATTTTTTTTTTTAAAGCAATTGGGGTTAAGTAACTTGCTCAAGGTTACACGGCTAGTCATTATTTATGTTGGTTATCATTTTAGGCGGATCTGGTCTAGGTCATCGTCAAATTTGGCTCTTACTCACTCTTGCCACCTAGTGTCCCTTTAGAATTGGGTTAGTGCTTGCCCAAGGTTACGGCTAGTTTGTTTGTGTGGATTGATGTCGGGTGACAAGACTCAGATTCATACAGTTGGGGCAGGCGCTCTGTCTGCCACCTGGCAAGCTAAGATCCAAATCTTTTATTATTTAATTCTCGTTTGACTTAATGGTGCCGTGAAATATAGTAGTAAAAATTTTGAGATTTATTTACATTGAGAGTTATAGTATCTAGAAATAAGGAGGTGTGATAGTCTTTCTGTACTCTGCCTCGGTCACATCCCATAGGAATATTATATTCATTTCTGAGCACCATTGTAGGAAGTCTATATATATAAGCTAGAGAGCTATCAGGTTGTTGATAGACCTTGAGATTGTGTTATATATGAGAAGCAATTGAAGCTGCCAAAATGAGTTTTATAAAATGTTGACATAAACATGTTAGTCTCCTACTAAACTCAGGTCATTCCCTATTGACTCTATGATCAGATATCAGCTCCCTTTTGGGGGATTTAAAGATCTTCACAGTCTAAACTCACCTTACCTTTCTAACCTTATTACATATTACTTCCCTTCATATACTCTAACTAATTTGATATGATAAGACCAGCAAGAACCTTTTATTTATTACTGGTCATATTGACACTAGATACTTGGGGGGTGGAAGCTATGTCTCTCAGTTCTTTTGAGACCAATCTAAGGAGAAACCAACTGGGTACATTCATTATGGAACATCACAATGGGAAGCTATGCAAAAAAAAATCTTCATAGATGATATATGCTCCTAACAAACCACCGTCTTCCCAGTTTTATACCTTTACCATGAAGGACAAAATCACCTCTAATGAGGGTTCTGTTACATAGCCACACTTAGGTTTCATTTCTCATCACAATTTATACCTGAGTTATACCTGTATTCACATGTTGTTGTCATTGTTGTACAATCATTTTAATCATGTTTCACTCTTTGTGACCCCACTTGAGGTTTTCTTGGCAAAGATACTGGGGTGGTTTCAATTTCCTTCTCCAGCTCATTTTACAGATGAGGAAACTGAGGCAAACAGGGTAAAATTATTTGCCTAGGGTCACACATCTAGGAAGCGTCTGAAGCCATATCTGAACTC